>QGMI01000035.1:0-91761 GCA_007821535.1 Lachnellula occidentalis | reverse complement strand
TGTGTAATAGGAATGAATAGAAAAGAAAGAAAGAAAGAAAGAAAGAAAGAAAGAAAGAATTGATATTATAAGATAAGATATGCATTAATGTGATGTTCATTGATATGATATGATATGATTAAGGGTTCGGGGATTAGAATGGTTGGTTTACGAATTGTTATAATGAGGTATACTATGTGAGTGGTAATCAGTAAGGGTGAATATACCTAGAGGGTAAGATCTATGACAGTCCTAGCTTGCGCACTAATTCCTACCTTGCTTTAATCATCATTACGAGGTAAACTGCTTTGAGGGTTTAGAGGCAAGCGAAGCGTTAGCGAAGTTCGGTTTATACTTTGCATTCACCTTGTAATTTCGCAGTCTTGATGCAATTGAATTTCGTCTAAAGGCCGCTTGGGCTCTCCAATGCAATCTATACAAATACATATATACACCATCTATCCCCCTCTTTCCATTTCTATTTATTTCCTCTTCCCCTCCTCCTCCATCGCCACCCTTATACTCCCAATCAACATCCCCGTAAACCAACTATCGGGTATACACTGCGTAAAAGCCCTCACGAGCCAATGCGCACACCAGCCCTCCACAACCTCATGCCCACACCCAACCCTCTGCAACGCGCTCCTCGCAAACCTCCTCGCATCCGGCTGCACCATCGACACCTCCCCATTACTCGTCCCCGTCTCCGTAACCATAGCCGTCATCAGCGCCAGCACCTCGACATCCCTCCCCTCCGCCACCATCTCCCTACGCAGCGCCTTGCTGAAACTGCTATCGAACGCCTTGGTGCCCGAATACACGGATATGTACGGACTGCCCACGTCGGAAATCGATCCCATGGTTAGGATCAGCGCGGGCGTGCAGAGCAGCGGGAGCACGAAATGCGTGAGCAGGGCTGGGAAGCGCGCGTTGGTGTTGATAATCGCGTCGATGTCCGCCGCGTCCTCGTCCTCGTAGTTCGCAAACACGTGCCCGGACGGCGTCGTCCCCGTACCCACGTTATTGACCAGCACCGTGACGTGCAGGCCCGCGCACTGCTCCTGGACCGCGGCTGCGATATCAGTCGCGCTGCATGTCGTTGCGTCGAGCACCATGAGGCGGATTTGCGTCTTGGGGTGGGAGGTTTGGACGGAGGCGCGCACGTGGCATAGTTTGTATGGGTTGCGGCCGTGCAGGATGAGGTTGAAGCCGTGGGAGGCAAGCTCGTGCGCGTAGCCTTTTCCAATGCCGTCGCTGGCGCCGGTCACGAGCGCCCAGGGCGACGAGCCGCTTGGGGAGGTGTGGAGGTAGCGGGGGAGAGATGAGGGGCGTGTGTAGATGTGGATGAAGCGGGCGGTTTTGAATAGAAGAGTGAGAAGAGTGATGGCGCCGGTTAGGGAGAGGATGTTGGCGAAGATGCTCATGTTGGTATTGGTATTGACGTTGATATTGGCGATCTCGTGACCTTCAAGGCCAATGCGGGGGGTTTCAGAGATATGGTGGTGGTGATGCAGTGTAAGAGCATGCTGATGTGTTTTTCTTTTCCCAAATGTGAGGAAGGGCGAGGGACGAGGGACAGGGATGTTTTGTATACGTCGATTGTAATTAGATGCCGCATCCCTTGAAGTGGCAGGTGTTGCTGGCTTTTGGGGGATTTTCGCTACTAGCAGCGGATGTGGTGTTGTCCGGCGATGGCTGTCTTTGTAGGGCTCTAGCTCCCATTTCTATTGAAATGATTTCAGGTCTGATATTAATAAATATATAATCGATTCTTGCCTCGAATCCAAGGAAAGGGAAGGAGGTGTTGGTATTGATGTACGCAAGCCTGTCCAGCAGGCTTTTGGAAATAGGAAAGAGGGTGAGAGAGGATGTACTGTCGTTGTTTTTGAGTGAGGCCTGGAATGTTTGAGCAACAGACCCCTGCAAGAGTCATGTGACATGACAGTTGGCCTTGGACACTGACACTTGTCTCGGGAAGAGCTGCTTCCAGGATTCGATTCTTGGCGTTGACCGAAGGGGAAGCCGCACGCTGCAACGGGATAAAGCTTGTTCTGAAGGCAACTCTACGCGTTCTAGTACCGCTGGTGGGTTTATAGATAAAATTAAATGGGTACTTACTGTACGCGGAAGAAATGCAATGTCTGTTTTTGCCTTTGAGCAGGAGCTGCCAAGCATTTAAGCTCAGAAAGTATATATGTTTCCTGATCGGACCACAGCGAATGCCAAACTATTGGTCTCGCACTTGCTCAGACTCCTCGGGATACGTTACATCGAACGCGTGGGAAGTGTAGCATTTGATCAGCCGCAAGAGGTACCGGTAGAAGTACGGCAGTTGAAGTGGGAAAGCAAGACTTGTAGATTTGTTTAAGGATGACGAGGGCTGGATCAATAGAATATTATACATTATCTTCCAACATACAATCTGGACTCAAGAGATCATACGCTATATCAAAGTGTATTATTTATTAGAGTCGATGAGGGCGAGGAATTTTATAAGATGGGCTGACATAAGCAGCTAAGTCTAAGAGTGGCTAGCGCCGCATCTCATTACACAACGTCAACTTCAGTCCGTAACTTACTTCACCTCGTAACATCTCAAATCTTTCGAATTTGCGGCCTCACCCTGCTTTGTTCTTCTTGTGGTGACAGGTGCAGAGTATTTGGAGCAGGCTTGAACATATGACAAGCGATGAGAGTGAACTGTGCCAAAATTGTCCACTAGTGACGCTTGAAGTGAAGTGGTTAAATGGCGGCTGCGGTCGTATCTTCTCTTATCAGATCCCTGTCTAGGCACATAAGGCGTCGCCATGAATTTGCATCAGTTTGAGTAGGCGCTGGTAAAAATGGGAGGTAGAAGCGTTGAGAGATATCGTATTCGAGTTAGTTGCATTCTCCGATCGTCACCATATCCAGACACCGTCGCAGTTGCGATGTGGAAGCTCAAGATAAGCCGCTCTGTTACAATCGATGACTTGTTTTGCATGCATTCGACCTTTGGACGCCGATGTTTTTTTGATTGGCAATTGCAGTTCGCGAGTATGTTTTACGTCTTTGATGTAGTTTTTGAAATTTTGCTTCCTTCCAGTACAAGTCTTGCGTCCAGCCCACACACAACTCCTCGTTTGTGCTGAACAGCATTGGAGGATGCAAAGCGTAGCAGTTTTAATCGTCTTTCGCGTTTTGGTCCCCGTATCAAGCCACAAAGAAGCTCGCACTTTTGACGGCATAAGTTGATGTGAACGGTAGCTCATGTTTCTGGCGTTGATGAACTGTACCGAGTGATACTGTGTGCTCATATATGCTTTATATTATAAAAAACAGAGCGAGCAAGCAATTCATATGATCAGCATTTGGCAAGAAGGTCAAGAGAAAGCCTCCCAGTGGAGGTGGAGCTGCTGGAAAGTTGAAGATTGCATTCAAGCACGACACGTGACCAGCCCCCATTTGCCTGGCGACCAGTGCAATCGAGTGATTGGGGCGTGCACCTCGACATATTATGTTTCGAGTACTAAGACAAATGTTCAAGGATCATTAAGCACTTCAGACACTTCTTTGTATGCTTGAAGACCAAAGTTCTGCTCCAATGCGTCACGTCTTGGGGAAACCTCGGCATTCAATTTTGATACCGTATATATTAAAATAAGCGTTTTTACTTCCAAAAAAAAACTATTTCCTTTGGAAACAGAGGATTTGGGTTTTTCCCTGCCGTTGATGAACTAATAGATTTGATTCTCTATGGTACATGGATATAATTGTATTGTACGGCCCTGCTGAATAAGTAGTTAAGAAGTGTACCGGAATACTATACATGAAATGTTCCGCTCCGCGGGCCATAGAGCGATCTACATGATGTACACAGGATACACAGTCAGTTTTTTTGTATTTCTTTTACTCTTTCTTTTGCTGTTTTTGGCGATGTTGCGTTTTCTTTTTTTGCCGCCACAAATTTAATACTTCCTCAAGCGAGTACACATATGAATGGTGGCACTAAGAAGAATTCACAGCTATTGTGGAAGGGGGAAAGAAGCCCCAAGAACTTTTACAGGTCCAGGGTGAATGGAACCGCGCGCCATATGAACAACTTTTGCGCTATCTTTCCAACGAACCTTCTTACATACAAATCAAGCGCTTCCTCCATGACATATCCCCTCTGTTATTTTGGACATTGCCCAATCCTTCGACCCTTAAAGATCGATCTGTCATACGACTCCGTCAGCATCACGAAAGCAACATGCCAAAACAGAAGAAGGGAGGCAGCTTCAACTCGGTCAAGGCCAAGCGGAAAGGACTGCGCAGCTTAGATGCACTTTCTCAGCTTTCCATTATGCGTAAGGCGCTCCCAATTTACTCACTTAGCTTACACTAACGTACCACGTAGCAGCAGCAAGCCCCGAACAGCCCATTGGAGAAAGCTCTGGTCAGACCAAGCGCAAAGCCTCCGAGCTTTCAACGCCACAGGACCCTCTTGCAAAAGATAGCCAACCCACACAACCCACACAACGCAACGAGAGCAACAACAGCGCGCGGAATGGGCGCACCTCAGCGCAGGCGAACAAACTCCTTCGACCTATTAACATACTTGTTGATAAGATGGTTGATTCATTCGACGATCTTCCGGGAGACGTACAGGACATCTGGCACTCCGCATTAGACCTAAATGGAAGGAAGAGTGACCTGCGACGCATTGGACAAGGATATGCTCATCCTCCAGTATCTTCATCGCAAGCACTATTTCAGCCAGCTGGTCCCATTCAATTCCCTCCCCACGATCCTTCCCAACAACCAGGTTTCGAAGCTTTTGAGAAAGTATGCAAAGATATCGGCGATAGTGATGGCGCTTCTCAACCAGAGCGAATCCAAAAGGCCTGGGAAATCGTGCAAGACCTTGACATTGTCTCCTGCCTCGAGAAGTTCTGCCGGATGATGTGGTATTTGCAAGATGAAGCGCTTGAGCAATGGGAGAAACTCGTATATTTGGGAGGATCCTCAGATGCGCATGCTCGCCTCAATTACTTGCAATACCATGTTACCACTCACAAGGATCCGAAGACGTTGGAAGAAATGCATGGATGTATGCAGTATTTCCGGAAAGCGTTCGACGGGGTTTCGGCAAATGAAATCTTTGAGGAGAGAACTGGCAAGATTCGAGATCTCATACCCTCACTCCAGCGTGAAAATTATGATCCCTTGGTCAGAACCATCAACCGAGAGCATAAGAAGGAGTCAGGAAAAGAGGGTGTTATTCAAGAAGGCTGGAATTGGGCGCGGCTTCTCAATCCTGGTGTAGTCTGGAAGACTTGGTGCGAGGCATTTTCGAGTCGACAATCCTCCCTTGACCGAGGTATTCTGTTACTTCTCATGGTCGTCGGACAGCGAGACAACTTCCCCAGACCAGAGGACAACGACAATTGGCATCCTATTGGCGCCGATGCGATCGGCAAACAGCCTTTCTGGGTTGCCGAGTATATCAAACTCTACTTTCCCAAGTTTATGAAGATGGCTGAGGCTTTGGATAATTGGGTTGTGGATTTCTACGTGGACGCACGCGTGGATGAAGGTCCTCGGCGAAAAATTGAGAAAGAACTTAGAGGGATCGTCATGGGAGAGCCGCGCTCGGGTACATCAGTTGCTGATTCCGATGATACTGGTATGCCATGAATTCAATGATATAGATGAGACATGCTGACATTCTCAACTTGTAGATGATATATCGGAGAATGATACGGAGATCTTGCACGTTCTCGCCGACGACGAAGACACCTCTCGGACCTCACAAATGCTTGCCGAAGACCTGAGTACATCGAGCACAAAGCCAATATTCATGGGTGCTACTCAACAATCCATGGACCTCGATGAGGCTGCTCCCGATATATCTCAACATCCCAAATTTCTCAACTTCGAACAGATATGCAGAAAGATCGGAGCTGATGGCGGGGTTGTTGACTTGGAGCACATCAAGCATGTCTATCTGATGGTCGAAAACCTAGACATGGAATTCTGTATCGAGACTCTTCGCGAGATGACCATGTTTCTATGGGTTGAAGGAAGTCAGGGGGAGCAAAGAGGAGAGCCGGGGATTTCCCAATGCAATATCAAAGACACCAAAGTCCCGCACGAGCTATTCTACAACATGCAACGGTACTACACGAAATCCAACTCGGATATCTTTGAGATGCACCGACATCTCGATTGTTTCCGCGAGGCATTCGACGGCGTGGCCATGTGCGAATATGTCGAGGAAAAGATACGCCAGCCTCCTGGAAAGATCCTGAATGACAAGGGCGACATCCGTTACGGTCTGCTAAAGGTCTTCAACAACGAACGCGAGAGAGAAAAGAAGCAGGGCCGCATTGTAGAAGGTTGGGACTGGACAGATGCTTTCCGTCGGTCTACCGTCTGGACCAACTGGTGCAAGGCATTCTCAAGCAAGGAGAGCTCTAGTGACCGTGGCATACTCTTGCTGCTTATTGCGATCATGAAGCCCGTCGACTTCCCTGGCCAATACCTGACGCAGAACGTTTACGTGGCGTGGTATCTGGTTGGTGGTGACGCCTCTAGTCGTGATATTACTTGGATTGCGGAGTATATCAAACAGTATATGCCTGGATTTATGAAGATGAGCGAGGTGTTGGATAAGTGGGCTTTGTTGATTTATAAAAAGGCCTATCTGTCTCCTGCTGATCGGAGGATGATGGAAAAGGAACTTAGGGCTGTTGGTCATGGGTCAGAGAACTGAAAGGGTGGATGGAGATGGTTTGGAATAGATATTTGTTTTTTAGTTGTAGCGTATACCCAATTTGATTTGTAGGAATTCTTAAGGGACAATTACGCGTGAGGGAGGAGATTGTAGTGCTTATGCTTATCAAGTTATCTCCTATATTGCTTTACAGCTTTAAAAAGCCCGTCAACAGTGTGTCAGTGAGAGGAGAAAGTCCCAAGCATATAGTATTAGGGATGATGAGATGATTAAGGTCCCAAGGAAGAGGCCTCCACATCACCACCATCCTTCTCACCCTCCTCATATTTCTCGACAGCCTTTTGAGCCTCTTTGTCATCCTAGGCAAAGGCTCGGACCGGCTCCTTCCCTTTGACATTCGCTTCTGATTTACACTCCAAGATCTCTCTATTCCTATCTTCTGTGCCCTCGCCCTGTTGAGATGACTTTCTTCGTGGGACAAATTCCTTTCCAAGTCGATTGCAGATCTCCTCGGAAACATCTGTCTCGGGGTCAAGATGGTAATCAGCGCAGACGATCTCCCAAAGATCTTTGGTAGCTCTCAATTTGACCCTGTCAATATAGACACGGAGCAAAACACATTCTCCAGTCTCTTCATCAAAGACTAAGTGTTGGATGCGTTCGTTCTATAATAAGTTGAGAAAGTCAGCCTCTTCTTCGACCAGCGATTCATCATGCATTCCAGCGAGTTTGTCTTTTGGGCTGAATCACTAACCTCTGCAATATCTCGAACTTTGATGACCGAGAATTCTTGGGAGACTTTGGATGGTGAAGTTTTGGTATTGACCGGTCCATGAGCCGGCTGCGAGGATGGACCACTGGCATCGCATGCATTCGATGATGTTCGGGCACGTTTGGTATTGCTTGGCTTGCTTGACTCAAAAGGCATCTGGCTCTTTCCAGCAATCAATGATGTTTGGTTGCTGGCAGGCTTAGAAGAGTCAAACATGGGAGTAGGCTTTGAATTCTTGGTTCCACAGATAACCGTGCCTCCGAATTGCGATTTTCCTGCTTGATGCCGAGTATTCTGCTTCTGCTGCTGCTGCTGCTGCTGCTCTGGACTCAACCGAGCTGGTTCGTCGTATGGAAAAGCCTTCGATGAGCCGTGAGCTATTTCTAAATGGTTAATTATAGACTCCATGGCTTCTGAAATGAATGACTTACCGAAATGCTCGTGTAGCTTCTTCATGGCACTCCATCGCTTCCATTCTGTGGTTGGATGCTGTCCATCCTGACTCTGCAGGTTGTTGACTTGGTTAACATACTTTTGGCAAAGCTGCTGAAGGTCCTGTACGGACATTCCAAGTTTGCCTATTGTATAGTCTTTGATTCGTATTGAATGGAGTTGGTACTCTTGATCGGTCAAGGGTGCCATGATCGCTGATGTTGATCGATGTTGAGGAAGGAAGGAAAGAAAGGAAAAGTTTTCAGCTTCACAAAGATCAAACTCCATTGTGGATCACGCGGAGAATAAACCCAGATTGAATCGCATTGGGTGGCGGTCAAGGGTAAAGTAAAGCGGTGGAGTGACATGTTCGAGTTAGAGGCGGAAATAACGGACCCAACCTCTTCCGTAACCACAACACCAAAATGAATCCAAAGACAATGTGAATATCAAGCGTCTTTCTTCGATAGTACTCGAGCAGTCTGTGTGGTTTACGAACCCTGTATGATGCATAGCAAATCTGTAAAAGATAAGTGCTGTATCTAAGATTATAACATTTCTACAGAGAATTGGGATACCAGAACCAAGAATGTTACATATCAGTCGATGGACAGGTCAAGTTATCCTTTTATGAAGCATCAAGAGTCCTATTTCACAACGCTATTTCTTACTATATATGAATTGACTTGAAGTGTTTGCTTGAGGTTGATACAAAACATTCTTCGTCCACCAGTAGAACTTGAGCAGAACTTCGCATCTAGCATTAACAAAAGACAATTATTAGTTCTATCATATCCAGAACTAATTCCGCAATCTTGAATTCATCTGTGTTGGAATTCATTTACACTTTTGAGCTTCATCCTGCGAACCATTATTCACCGCCCACCAGCCATCGAAACTCAAGTCCACCTCCCTAATATACCCACAACCTCCTTCACGCCCATTCCCTAATCCGATCATCAAAGATGTCTTATCATGCCTCCCTCTACTCTGTGTCGGCAGACCGCACTGGTCGTCCGCGTCGTCAACCCGCTCCTGTATTCATCATAGACGAACAGCAAGACACATCCAGTACACTCCCCTCAACCCCTACCCAACAAAACCTATCCTAACCACCTACATAACAGTGAAAGACTCTCCCCCCGATCTCAAGGAAAAACGCAAGCGCCATGACACCTCACCACCCCCTCTCGCCTCTGCACCAAAAAAGAAGCGAACCTCAGAGGGCAAAGAAACCGACACCGATATGACAGAGGTGGAATACGAGATCAGCACTTCGGCGGTAGATCGAACCCCTTCAGCACCTGCTCAACGAAATTGCGTTGCCTCGAAGAATGAACGAAGATATCTTGGGCCTCCAACCTTTGACATGGGTTCAACTGGCGAACAATCAGACCCAACAGTGGGCCAACCCACCCGGCGAGAGGTAGAAGAGGCGCAGTGTGTTGCTAGGGAAGCTGCGGGTGGAATGGGGGAAATACATACCAGGGGAGCTGGGGAGAAGGTACACCCGAATGATCAGCGGAAGGGCAGTATGGGATATTTTCATGCTGGACGTTGAAGGTGTATGCTGGGATTAGCTCACTAATAAAACTTGTACCACGAATGAAGTTTCTGTAAATTAAATGCCGAAAGCCACTTTACTTTTGCATTTGCTGTTTGGCGCGGAATCAAATATATTAGCCTGTGGATTCTCGAGTTCTTCACCTCCTATATTTATTGTTTGACTACTCAACACATATCTAGTATACATAGTTTCCTGGTTCTGATATTCCAAGGCCCCAAACAAGCTATATAATCTTCCCAAAACTACTACTCTACAGGTAGCAAGCTCCTGAGAAAATGACGAATTGTTCTAGCTTGTATCCTGCATAGTCGAGCATTCTCATAAATTTCCACAGCCCAAGGATTCAAAAATTCTACAGCCTTCAAGAATTCCGGGTGGAAGGTTTCAATATACTTGGCAATCCAAGAGATCTGGCTGGAAGACATATCCCCACCCCACATTGTCCATTCATCATGGTAGGTAGGCCAGTTGTCGTGCTTACAAGCAACGAGCAGAAGTAGCAGTATACCAGGACCCTTCGTAACCCCACCAAGTTGGTTGCACAATTCAGCCCAGGCTTTGCCTTGCTTGAGGATAGCCACCCAATCCGGCCGCTCATCTGGACACGCCCAGCCGAATTCCTTCCCTATCTGCTGTTCCCATTCAAGCGCCATCTCATGGAAAGGCACAACAATACCATGTTTTCGGATATTCTGCACGTCTGCTTGCTCAACATGTCTGACGAGGAGCATAAGCTCGATTGCAGTCTGGAACTTCTTTATCCTTCCAAGCGCACCGTCAATCTCTGCGGCAGTTGACCCGCATGCTTGGGCATGAACAGCACCATAGACGTGTGCGTGGGAAGTATTGTATTGCCGAGGAATAATGGGTTTGTTCTCTTTCAGGTCTTTGAGTAGGACCACTATATTATATATCCGGTCTCCCCAGGTTTTCCAGTGGATATCTCCCGCAAAACGCCCGGCTCGGATTATGTTATAGGTTTCAGGTCGATGGCCATTATTTTCAATGCTGTGGCAGATTTCTCAGAACCCACCAGTGTCAGGAGGCGGTATGTACACCATGCTCCTAGTCTGCGTTGAGATTTCTCTCGTTTTGATTGCGATAGCGTTCTCTGCGGCCGTCGTCGAACTAGAGCTGCTGGCACTAGCATCAAGGAAAGGCTTCTCAACAGAGGTGGTGTCGAAGGTAGTGACTTTACGGGTCGTCGGCGTCATCGGCTGATAGTGGAAACTGTGATTCTGAACCCCGAACATGTCCTCGTAGAGTGTCTTCATAGCGCCGCGAGCCGTTCCATCAGAATCCACCGCGTGCCATAGCTTCCGAGTCTCCTTCGGCAAAGTACAGAAATCCTTATACAGGGCGAAGAACCCACGCTCAAAGGCTCGAAATGCAGCTTTGTCGGAACTTGGGACCTTCTTGTAGCGTTTCGGATTATGTTTGATCTCGGTCGGCTTGTTGGGTTGGACCTGGTGGACGTGTGGGGTGAATTGGGAGAGTTCCGTGGACAAGAATCGATCGTAGGTCACGCGCTTGGTGCGTATGTGAGAAGGAGATCGTTGGAGCCAGCGACGACTCCTGACTGTAAGGAGTGCGATATCAGCATTGTGAGAGGACAACGGTGTAGTTCGATCAAACATACATTCTAAAGCAGACAACCTCGAGGTGACAGTGTCGACCTTGATCGAGCGCTGCGGATACGCAATATTGCATGGCATCTTGATGTGTCTCTTTCCTGCCAACAAGTATTAGGAATGCGCAAGTCATGTGAAGAAGCCGAAGATACATACCGAGTAATGAGCTGCCACAGCTTATCTGCCGCGTGAAGGGAATGGCATGTAGATTGGTGTTGAGTCGGAAAGCTACGTCGAAGATTTTCAAGAAAGCTGTAAGGTCGGATTCAATTGTCTGGAGTGCAATAAATTTGCTCGTGGGTAGTGCATTGGGAAAGGTGTCGTGACACCGCCCCCTTTCCAAGCGAGCGAGCACACCCTAAAAATATGCCAAAAAGAATGGATTAATTAAAAAGGCCGCAAATTAAGGCAAAAAACAAATATATAGAATTGCTTTAGGTTATAAATCTAAAGATCTGAATGCAGCAGAAAGTGGCAAGCAGAGTTACAGGGTGGTTCAATCAAGATACGAATATAGCAAAATCAAAGATATAAAAAGTCGACTTGGTAGACTAAAAAGCAAAAAACGAATAGATAACACATCGGACTTACTCCTTTTGCAAAGAGGCCATTTAGACTAAATCCCTTTGCAGAGAGGCTTGTGTTTTGTTTGTTAGTGTAAAAGTTCTTATTCTAATATAAGACAATAAATTATCCATAATTAAAGTTCTGCCAACTTGCGAAGATTCCTTTCCCTTCAACGAACAATAAAGCTTGGAATTCTTAAAAAGCTAATATATATATATTGCGTAGTAAAGCAATATATTATAGACCTATATCAACTCTTTTATTAGGCTTTATATAAATAATTGAGAAGTGACGAGGCCAAGTCGGGCGTATGCTACGTTTCTTTAATCTCGAATATCTACCATATCACAAGCTTACTTATGACGGCAAGAAAGCAGTCCAAAGAAACTAAGCTCGTGTTAGGTCCTTTGATGCTGCACGTCGTCTATCTGAAGACGCAAGAGCACTTATAGCGCACCAGCAAATCTGTTGATATCTCGAACGCCTAAACGACTTTGCGGTCCAGCTCTATATCCGTACTAAGGCACATGCAACCAATGTAGCAATAATAAGATCAATAAACTGTTGATCATGATGGTACAAGTTGACCTTAAAGTTAGAAGGTGGCCGTATTATAGGGTTTGAGAAGTTGAGGGTGGTTTGGGTGGTATAGGAATTCAGTGCAAAGTATGCAGATATGGCGGATGACTTGGCATATTTCGATGCTCCCTCAGCTTGAGTGACACGTTTTTAAACAATTAACTCGGTCCTTACTATAGATATGACAAGAAGGCGTCAAGGCAGGTTTTTGTCTCCATCTCCTTCCAAGTTGCTTGTTTTGGGATTGATTGTTTGGGATTCATTTACTAAACCAGAGGGTCTAGTGTCTTTAAATTTTCTAACTCCAGTCTAATTTAATTACTTAGAAGCTATAAATTATCAGTTACAAGTATACAAATGACCACAACTAATAATGTTTAGTATTATTAGTAGGTGGGGAAGCTTTTCGATCTACGGGTTTACTGTTTATGCCCCTGAGTCACGTGAGTATTGTTGCCAACCTCCACCGCGTTCATTCACGACCTTCATATTCCGCGCACACAATATTAATTCTTTTCTTCTTCTTCCTCATCAACATCTTGACTACAACACAGTCATTCAAGATGTCGACACACGGTGAACCTCCGGGTTCAAACAATCATAATAATCAAATCCAACAAAAACAAATCCAACAAGATCCGAATGACGTCCCCTATGGCGCCGACATGTCTGGCATCCACGGCCTCAGTGCCCAGGGCTACCAAGACAACGGTTCGAACCTTTCAAACACCACTCCCGATGGCGCCGGTATGTCTGGTCTGCACGGTCCTAGTGCCCTGGGCAGCCAAGAATACATCTCGAACCTCGCAAATGATGATCCAGTCTGTGCGTCCCATCAGGTCCAAATTCAAGAGCAATACAACTTGACGGTCACACGTATAATCGACCAAGTCGAAGCTACTCGCCACAACGTGTTCCACCAGAGTGAATGCACCAAGATGGCTTTGGCCACAATTGAAAAAACGTCAAATGACTGGAACCGCACTCACCTGCAGACAATTGACCTATTTCAGCTGTAGCCCCACTACTACTTTCCCCACAAAAGAAAATAAAAAGTATATCCTCAGCTTCCTCTGCATTGCACCCTTCTGCTGCATCGCACCCTTCCGCATTGCACCTTCTGCTGCATCGCACCCTTCCACTGCATTGCACCCTTCTGCTGCATCGCACCCTTCTACTACGGAGGTTCCGGCAAAAAGTCCCGAATATACAGGGCATAGAGCCGACCACTACCCTATAAGCCCTATAGAGAGCCCTATAGGCTAATTTCGCTTGAAGCCCTATAGATCTAGGGCATGGTCACTATAGTTCAGGCTCTGACCCGTGCGCTCTAGGGGGTAAATACCACATCTTTTTAGCGAACCACTCGCTATAGATATAGTGGGTCGGTCTATAGAGGATTTTGCTTACAGGGCCTTATAGGGGCTATTAACGCCCTAATCTGCCTGAGGCCCTATATATTCGGGACTTTTTGCCGGAACCTGCGTACATCGCATGCTTCTATATCGCACGCTTCTATTAATTATTATATCACACACTTATATCTGCATGGTATGCTTAGTGATGCAGAAGGGGATGATATAGAAGGGAGCAATGCGGAAGGGTGTGATGCAGCGGAAGGGTGCAATGTAATAGAAGCGTGCGACATAGAGGAAGCTCAGGATATACTATGCTTTTTGGTGAGAGTGCGGTTCTAGTCATAAACAACTTTGTGGGTGCGGTTTGAGTCATTTGACGTTGAAAAAATCGCCATTGCTGCGATTCAGAACTGCAGACTCGTTGCCGGTCTTCCTCTGCCAGTCCCTCAACTTTCTCCAGCTTCTGCCTCGGCTCCACCACTTCTAGACACGCGTACTCTCGCAGATCGCATGTCACTTGGTACCAATGGCGGCGCCTCCGTATGGGAGGAGGACTTTGATGCTGATGGAATGTGGGGACACGCACTCAACGAGCCCGAGCAGGATGCCTCTCGTCCTGACTGGGATTTATTCGATTTCGGCCCGGCTGAGACTGACGATGAATTCGATATGTTCGGTTTCCCAAGCCAATGATAGTTTGAGCCAACTCCCAGCAGTCGAAGCTCACAATACCCCTCATTACAATCAACTGGCCATACCGACGGCGACGCATGCATAAACTATGGGATTCGGGGTCACAACGAAAGAAACCGCCGCGCACCATGTCAGTTGTGGTCGTTGCGCCCAGTCTGGTCCCAGAGGCTCAAGATGCGGTCGAACCCAGTACATATGTTCCTGCAAAGAGTTCTTTTGCCATTTGATGAAGACCTGCAAAGGTCGATCGATGCCACGATATTTGTGGTAACACCAAACCTCACTCAACGGCCGATTGTACCCATCGCTGTGCGACTCGCGGATCCTGGCAACACGGAGCAGTATTTGCAAAGAGCAATACTGTCCTTGCGGATCTGGTTCCCACTGGAGCCAAGTGCATCAGGGAGGATGTACGGTTCGTGGGTGCGGAAAGTACTTCTGTAAAAGCACTGCTCAGTATGTAAAAAGAACTGCTCGGTTTGGATGGAAGTTGGACACAAATCCCAGGACTGTCCTTGGCAGATTCAGAGAAACTGGGAAAACCCATGGCCAGTCAATATCAATGGTTCCTACCAGGGCAAGGAGCGCGTACTGAAGTGCCGCCACCCAGGCCACCCGCATTTTGAGAGATCCGTCACGGAAGAGAACTGGCGAAGGAGTGGCAGATGTCGGACCCAATAAGTGGACTGGCACCAACATACCAACACTTTCAGTCTGTTCTTTCATCGGCGCCGAATACATTGTCAAGGAGACCCACGTTTTGACGGTCACCGTCGGAACCCTTGAGCAGAAGAAGGAATTTGATTCCCGCTTTCATCTTCAGAAGCCGGCGTCCTATTTCGTCGCATGGGGTAACAGGGTTGTCAGAGGGCGAGCCTCAAGAAACGAATACGAGGTGTTATTGAAGCTTGTGACAACCGATATCGAGCTTCAGCAAGCCCAAAGATTCATCTCTACAATTCTCGCCCGGATCCCACTTGCACAAGTTGCTCAATTATCTCTTCCAATTCGACAACCTCCAACCGACTTGGCCATCGGCAACAAACCTTGACTGTCCACATCCATGTAGTTAGAGAAGATGGGAGGCATTGGCGGAGAATTCTCTCTAAAAGTGGACGACAGGCTTGCTTTTCGCAGGTGTCTTGATGCTGCTGGACCCATGTTTGCCTATGGGTTCGTCTTCATCTCCGTCTTGGTTCATTATTTTGGTTTTGGTGGCATTTTGTTGATGCTATCGAATCTGTAAGATGTCTGAGTTGACATGCTACCATACCTAAGGTCATATCGAGCCCTCAGGGGATTTTGTAGCATTCTCTTGTCATCCAAGGCTACAAAACTTACCTTATCGTTCCGCTTCTGAAGATTTACATCTATAACCATAGTGTTCCTGAGTCTAGGAGATGTTTTCCTTTCTTATTGTTCTTTCATGTAGCCTCGAGTCCATACTTGATCCATAGTGAGCCATAATATTGCCTTCAAACAGTGTCAATATGGCTAAAACGCCTGGCACAATCGCCATTTCGTTCGGAGAATTTATTGCCGGCTTCCTGTCAGTATGTTCTTTATAGAAACATGATAATTGATAAGTACCCTAATCCATATTAGTTGGTTGCTAATGCTGTTGACATGGTGATTTTTATAATGATGGTCGACTTGTGTAACAATGCTGGCGGTCGGTAAGCGAGTTCAGGTTCTCGCCTTCAGGGTCACTCTTCAACTTCCACTTCCACATCCACCACCATCACAATGTCTTCCCATGGTGGCAATGCCAATACTGGCAAGAAGCTAGCACGAGTAGATGAACAAGCAATAAACAACAATTCAATTCTTTCCGACCTGGCCATCCAGATCGAAACCAACAAAACCGAAGTCAAAGAGCTCCAAGCCATATCCCAACAACTCTTCCAAGGACGCGAGGAACAGCGCAGCGAATGGGAGAGACTAGCAGCATTTCGCAAAGAAGAAGCTCAACTCGAGAAGGAACTCGCAGACGAATGCGCAAAAAACATTCAATTGCGAACCGAACTGGACAATGTGTGCAAAGACGTTGTACGCGACAGCGATGATCCCGCGATGGTGCACATGATAGAATCAATTCAGGACGGAACCATCGATGTCTCGAAAGTACCTATCGGGTGGGCATTAGGCGTCATCAATTATCACACCCGTTCCCTAGACGCTGTCCGAGACATCAATCCCGTGTGGCGGCAATCTCTCATTAGCCATGAATGCACGGCTTTGAAGGAGAATGTTAAGAAGGTCACGAGTGAACGTGATATTCTCTTGAAATACAAGGAAGACTATCACCCTACGATGAGACAAGCAGGAGAGGCTATGATTTCCCTAGGAGCCAGGGTTAAGGATTTTGAAAAGGCTGCTACTGATCATTCCGCGGAGATATCCAAGCTGGCAAACGCTCCTTCTGACCGATCCAGCGAAATTGAGGCTTTCACAACACAAATCAAGGAACTTGAAAAGGAAATACAAAGGCTCAACGAATCCCAGAGTGACTACGAATCTCAAGGCCGACTCATCACCGAGTTGAATGCGAGCATTTCCAGTCTGACCAGTCAAAATGAAACTTTGCAGCGAGAACAGACGGGGGCTAACTGGAAGATCACTACAATCACACAACGTCGGGACGAGTTGGATATTGATGTGGGAAATCTCAAGCTCGTTGACGAGGGGAATGCGGCTGAGAACCGGAAGCTCAATGGCAGACTGGATGATGTGCATTTGAAGCTTTCCGCTTGGGAGAATGTCGCTGGTTATTGGCAAGCAGTATCTTTGATCCTCTGGAATAAAGTCAAGCAGGTTTCCGATACCATCACTTCCATTGGAAACGAAAACGCCACACTCAAGGAAGAGATTATGCGGCTCACGGCGCAGATGGAACAAGAACAGGCCGCACACAAATTCGCAGAGGCAACTCGTGTCACTGATGCCAACAAGAAGCTCGAGGATACAACTACAGAACTCGGGAATCTCAAAACAACCATCTCCACTGCATCGGAAGGCCTCTCAACAGCGACGGCGAATCTCAAAAGCGAAAAAGAATACCACGACGTTGCCAAGGCCGATCTGGAGAAACAAGCTCAAGATTTGAAGAAGGAGCAAAACGCACACGGTGCCACCAGACAAAACCTTACCGATGTCCGCAAAAAGCTGAATGAAGCCAATGCTACTGTTAAGGAAGGTCGGGATACCTATACAGCCTCCCTCGGAGAAGCTGATGGTAAATTTGATGCCAAGGTCAAGGAACTCAACGCTGAGCAGACGGCTCATCGCTCGACGCAAGGCAAGCTGGACGCCAAAGTGAAGAATGTCATAAACATTCTCCGCATCACCCTGGAACTTGACGTCAACGACGAGAAAATCTGGGAACAAATTGGAGGTCTGGTACTTGATGTTCCTGAGTGGGAGTTGGAAAAGGCAGTTGTTTCACGGAAGCCATGGATGGTCAGGATTCGGCGTAATACTGCGTTGATCAATGCGGGTCCTATCTACGAGACAAGAGCCTTGCCATTACTGGCAATAGAGCTGTTTATGACCATCAAGCGTCGAGTTTCAGCACAGCCAGCAGATTTTCAACTTGTCTGCGATATTACTAGAAAGATCGCCACCTGTTCCAATACATTCTCCCCTCGAGTTCTGATGGAATCGGTCGCGGCATTCACGATGATTGATAGGCCCGACGATCCAATATTTACATTGGCTCTATCCGAACTCCTCACACAACTTTCCCTCCGATTTCCAGGCATTCTGCAAAAATGTGGCATCGACAAGGATTGTATTGGTGATTTCATCAAGCTAGAGAATTCGAATTTGTCATCTTGGAAAACGGTGCAAAGTATCCACGAGACTATCCATCAATTGCCCCAGGTGGAATTCCATGGAGCTTTGAAGGCAATGCTCCAGAGTGAGTACTTGCTAGACGAGTCAGGTGTTGGTTTGTTATGTCAGGAAGGTTCTAACAACCTCGTCTACTTTGATGTTAAGAAGCAAGAGATTGTATTCATTGCTAGAGACTTGGTACGGATCAGTCGTGAACTTTCTACGATCGAAACCCCTGTGTATATGATTGATGGACCCCTTGGTCAGAGATATCTGACACTCAAGTTTCATGGAAGTAGTCAAGAATCGAGAAGATGGTGGAGGGATAATGTTTTCAATATATTGTCTCATGATGAAGTTGCAAGTGTTCTGGATCGGATTAGGACAGGACATTTCCGAGCAATCGAACTTGATGAATAGTTTGATTTTGAAATCAGCTAAAATGCCGATAGACTTCAATGGCAAAAGCTTATTGCTATTACATATAGATAGCAACCAAACTAAGCAGACTAAAATACAAGTTATTTGACTAGACTTTCTAATAAATACGGGTCAACCTAGAGGTATTCGAATGAAAAGTATCCGAATATCAACTAGATAGACTTCTAGTAGTTACTTAAGTATATATGTGATTTTCTTCTAGTTATATAAAATGCTCGAACTTAGCGCGGCCGCTCTACTCAAAATCGAATATTGGATCGAATGTAAGAACTGTTTGGATCGAATATAGATGTAATATATTAAAATATTCTTAGATCTAGTAGACCCTAATAGTACTAGTGATATAGCAACGCATAAATTATAAATTAATAATAAAGTATTTATGCTTATTATGCTGCCTATAGCTTCTATACTAGCTTATGAAGGATGCGGATAAAGACTATAGTTATAACTCAAAAGGCTGTTTTATTAGATTTTTTTTTAATAAATACGCTATTGCAGCTCGTAATAGCAGGAGGATCTATCCTAAAAGGGGAGAAAAGAAGGGAAGAAGGTAGGACGTTACTAGATAGTATAATATTATTAAATAAAAAGTGATCGAAGTAGGTATAGCATCACGTGGTAATAAAACGTCAATTCAAACGTCGATTCAGTTACAATACGGCTTTTTGGTATATTGTAAATTTGTATGGTACATTCTCAAATGTACATTCAACCATCTATTCGTGGCGAATATTAGGTCGAATGTAGCATTATCCAAACAAAACGTACATTCCCTAGTGGAAAATCGAATAGGTCTACTCGTTTAGTGGTTTTTGGTGGTACATTCAAACCTCGACTCCCTATCCAAACGGGCCCTTACTTCACCTAGCGCTAAAATGCCGACATCAACCTCCCCCTCCAACCCCAATTTAAATACATATATGAGCGAATCAACAGACGTAATCGAATTCCGATCATAAACACATCTAAAACCCAACAGAATAAATACCAGCTGCTAGCGCAAGCCTGCAGAATGTCTCGAATAGGATTATTAGTTAATTTGGCATTCGAAGGGCTGTAAATCCGCAAGGAGAATTGCATTCCGATACGTAATTTTATATGGAAAGTACGGATCTATTTGATTCTTTATTTTTTAATCTTATTAGAGACATATAATAGGATTCTATATCTATTCCTATCTATACACTCGCCAGCCCAGCCTAGCTTGAACGCCCTAAACCCAGAAACTAATCCAACTAAGCAGGTGCTATAGTAACAGCATCACCCTTCTCATTCGACATCTCGCTACCACTCGCCGTCGACATCTCCTTTTTCCCCGCCTTGACACTCCCAGGACCATGCTTGAAATACCGATGCATATCCTCATTATAGTCATCCTCAAACGCATCATCGTCATCCGCCAGCACACCCTCACCCCCACCAACTCCCTTTTCAGTATTCGCCTTCTCGGCCCTCGCTGATTGTTTACTCGCCCAATCAGCACGCATATCAGCCATCTTGCTCTCGTAATCCATCGCCGGGTTGTAATGCTTGCCGACGCCGCGCAGGCGCTCCCACCAGGACAGATGGTGCGGGTTGATGGCGATGCCGTGGTATTCCGTCTCGCGGCCCTCTTGGATGTACTTGAAGCGGCGCTCTTGCTCTTTGAGATCTAGGCCCGTGGTATCCGGGAGGAAGACGGCCGTGATGATCATGCCGGCGAGACCGAACCAAGGCACGACCATGAATTTCGTAGAGTCGTTGATATAGCCGTACAGCACAGCAGCGGTCAGCGCGCCGAGTTTTCCGCATGCGGCGGAGAAGCCGTGCGCGGAGGCGCGAACGGCAGTGGGGTATACTTCGGCGGCGACGAGGAAGGTGGTGCAGTTGGGGCCGAATTGGTTGAAGAAGGAGGAGAGGAAGTACATTGCTTGGAAGGCGGGGATGTGGGCTTTGGCCAAGGCGTAGTAGTTGTAGTGTAGAGCGGGGACGAGGAAGAGAACAAAGTCCATGGCGAAGCCGAGTTGTTGCATGCGTTTGCGACCGACAGTTTTGTTGTCAATGAGGAAAGAGGCAAGGTAGTAGCCGCAGAGGGAGACGCCGACGTTGACGAGATTCCAGAGCCAGCCGGTCATGATGTCGGTTGGATGGCCTTTGGGGGTTGGGGAGAGGATGGAGATGAATTGGGATTGGAAAAGTTTGTTTCCGTAGAAGAAGACATCGTTGCAGTACCATGCGCCAGCAGTTGCAATAAGACGTCCGCCGAAGTGAGTGCATGTTAGCTTCAAAGATTTGACATCGTATCCAGTTACGCTGGCCTTTGCCTTGGCGGCGTCCAAAGCTTTGGAAGCAAGAGGCATCTTGTAGTAACGATAGTAGACGAGCCAGAGGGTACCAATGGCAGGAATTGCGAAAGAAACCCTGTAAACCCATTGAGCTGCAACTGCCGAGTACGGTGGCTTGGCACTGCCGTGGTGGAAGATGAAAAGGGCAATAATCAGGATGACTTGGTTGAAGAATTGACCCCATCCTTGCATCAAGAAAGCCATGATGACCTTGCGACCACGATGAAGGCGATCTTCCTTGGTAGAAACCTTGCCGGAACCTGTGGCGTTTTCCATGGCCGCAGTAGCAGTCATGGGATATTCTCCACCGACACCGATACTGTAGAAGAAGAGAGACCAGGCGTAACAGATGACCCAGCCGTTCAAAGTAGTACCCCAAGATGCGGTAAGCATGATCAGACCGACGAACATAATGAGGGCATCTTGAATAAGACCCCAGCGACGGCCAATACTAGATGATGTTAGTTTTGACTAGTCAGTTGGGGCAGAGAACTCACCCATCACCAATAATACCAACAAGAATCTGGCCAACAATGATACCGCAAACTTCGAGGTATTGAACAGCATTAATCCAGGTTTCATTACAAGTCTCAAAGGTTTTCCAGCAGGTCTTCCAGACCCCTTGAAAAAGGGGTGTCAAGTTACCAATAGAAAAGAGGACGTAACTGTGGCATGTCAGTCACATGGCCACAAAGAATGGAGCATAAAACTTACCCTTCCAGACCGAGACCAGCTCCAGGAAGCACAGCGTTCTTGAAGTACCAAACAATAGGGCTCAAAGGATCCTTCTTCATCATTGCTCCGATTTGACCCAACTCCTTCTTGGCTTCATTACTATCAATTTTGTTGTTAAAGGCAACTTGCTTCCAGAAGGGTAGATCGGCCCAGTAGACGCCATCGGTGGTGTATGAATCATCGGGGTACAAGAGGGATTTGAAAATTGCTGTCTCTAGATCTTTGTCGGTACCTGGCTGGTTGGTGAAAGAAGCGTGATCGTCACCAGTTTCGGGGCCGTGGGGAGAGCTGACCATGCCGTAATTGGTTGGGGCATGGTGATGGTGGTGGTGAAGTTCGTCACCCATCTTGTTGTGGGTGTGTGATGACCTGGTGGTTGAGGATAGGGAGGGGCAGGGGTTGGAGGTTGTGATCGCGACCAGAGGTGAAGGATAAAAGGCGAAGTTGAGGGGAATGAAGAATGATATAATTGGGAAGGACGCTAGGGAGGTGGATAGAGGGTAGAAGGTTGGTAGGTTGTGGAGTGGAGTGGAGTAGAATGGATGATGCCGCAGTAGTTAATAAGTGGGTAAACACAACACATGGACTCGGAAGCCAATATAATAGGTTGATTCGACGCAGGATGCTTGAATGTGCGCTAGCCTATACTTATCAGGAAGCCTTAGATTTTGAACTCGTATATATGTTTCTTTTTCGGGACATCGTCGAGGGGCGCAAAAAATGTAAACGACCGTGTGGGATCAGAGGATTTTATTTTCGCGGGCATTGTTCTGGATCTTCTGGTAGTGCGGCATACTAGGGAGTTAGCAACCGGCATCGATATTTAGTGGCATGTATGTCAGCCACGATCGGCTAACCACTATTGTAAGCATACGGTCCCCTGTTTTGTACGGAGTATGGTTGAAGCTTGGAGAAATTATCGGAGTATCGATTTATATCTTGTTGAACTTATGATCTTAGGGTAGCTTTGAGTCCAGCCTCGATGTTTTGCCACGAGGGCTCCCTTTCTTTATTGTTTCTTTCAGGTGCTTCACTGCAGCTGCCTAGGTCGTCCAAATGCTGGCTTTATGCCGGAAGCAGCGATCCCACACGATTTACTATCCACTTTATTATAACATCTTAAGTACCCGCATACGGAAGGAGCCGACCGACGCTTGATGATAGGATTTCAATATACCATTCCCGCTTTAGAAATGACAGAAACGACTGGTTTGTTATTCATACCTACTCAGCTTAACTCCGACGTCTTTCTGCCATACTTCCAGATTAGACATAAAACCTACCTAAACACAGGAAGCCTTTCCCGAGATATGCGCGTATGCTATAATGTCTACTGTATCTAGGTGGCTTCTTGCCACAGAAGAAAAAGAAAAATTGACAGCCGGGCCACCTGAAGTTTTTGAATGTCGTCAAGACCGACCAATCAGAAGCCGAGGATCGAGCACGTTTCCCTCTGGCTGGTGTACGGACCCCAGATGTGCTTTCGGGCGCTAATGCAGCATCCCTCCACTTTTCGCAATGCAAGGGTGAGGGGACTAAGCGGGGGGCGAGGCGGTAACAACTAACAAGTCGAGGTTGCAGTTGCTTGCTTTCTTCTCCGCAGATTCATCCATCGATTCGACTTGAGATGATATGAATACATCAAGTCACGAGATATTCAAGATATTACTTTATAACTACGAAATAGCCACAACATGTGAAAATCCATCCAGTCGATAGATCCTCACTCAAAAATTCTATTCCGTACATCGCCGGCAAAACTTTCCGATCAAAGCCATCCATCTTATCAGGAGATAATCGGTCTCCGTCCCAGTGATGCCTGATCTACCCCTTCTCATTCCAAGGCACCAATATCAAACCACGTTTATATATCCTCGCTTCCCATACGTCCATTCCCCCCATCCCCAAACAAAAACAATCTCCTCCATCCCAGACACAACATTCCTTCCAGAACCCTTCCAGATCAACGGGCTAACCCGAAGCCAAGCTACCGAAAATACAAATACACAGCAAACAAAACTAGGCTCCGTACAGCGCAGGACTTGGCTACCCAACGCCGTGGAAAAACGTGTGCTGTGCATAGATCGGCTCAGCCGGCTGCGCCGCCACAAAGCTTGAATGCTGTATATGTATGTCCCGACACGTTGGGCGCTGCTTGGCGTTGAGTGGTCAAGGAGACGACATGTGTGCTTATTCGCAGAGACTGTAGGCGTCAATGATTTCTGATGGATGAGGAGAACGCGTGGAATCCGGCAGGACGGATATGCGGATGGCGCGAGCGAGGATATGGGAAGCTTGTTTGAGGGGGGTTTCGATAGTTCGCGTAGGGGTTGATGACTGACCCTGTAGTAGATTAGTTCTTACATCGCGTGGAATTTTGTATATCGATATGTCACGTTTAATTCTACACAGTGGGTTCAAATTAAAACGGTCTGGTTTGGAAAATGAGCCTAAAGTCTAGCTGCTTCTATACGGTTAGAAGGTCAAGCTTTGACGTAGATCATTATATTAGAGGAGTCGGAGACTGGAATATGTTTAGCTGAGGGATTGTTTCAAGTTCAAGCTTTGCCTCTAGGTTTCTGCCTGCCTAGTTGCGAAATCGCCTTTGGCTGTCCAGCTCTATATTTCTTCTGCGCACTGGACCTTTGCTGCAACTCAGGCTATGATACAATAGAGGAAGGAAGGAGCTGTAGAAAGCAAATTCATAACATCAAGGTTCGAAAGTAACAAAAAGCGAGAATGCTACAAATCTAAGCGTATAATAATATTTTCTTGCGCGGCCAACTTTCATATGTCTACTCTGTATCTATATCATCGACTACTTCCTCGTACTCCCTCAAAGGATTCTTCTCGAAGCGTCCAGAAGCATACGCCGAGACTAGGTTATCATAGTATCGATAGTCCTCGTCCCGCTCAAAAATTGCCTTTTTCTTCTCTTCCGACAATTCTTCACACTCCGCACCCAGCAGATCGTTAATAGAAAAGTAATTAGTAGGGCTTTTGCGCAATATATCAAGCGCATCAGCCCATGTTCCTCCAATCAGATGGATGCTTGTCAAATACACGATTATAAGTGTCGGGCTGATCAGGTCTACGAATCGCTGTAGCTCTGAGATTTGGATGTATGCTCCTACGAGATTTAGGGTGCGTAATGCCGGCCATGTCCGTAAGGTGGTGATAGGGCCTAGGTCGAAACAAGGTTGATTTGGCTTGTTCCAGGTAAAAGATACATCAATTTCAATATCAATGAGATAATCCGACGCGATGGCTGCGGTTAAAAATCTTCCCAAATGATCAATCTCGCTTGCCTCTCGAGGAGGCCAGAAGCCCGGCTCTTTCTGCTCTGGCGTGCTAAATCGAAAGTATTTCAGCTTCCGCGTCGCAGCAGTGAGAGCTTGGGAGTCTTCTTCGCTCATTGCTAGCATGTCGAGATCCTCTGGGGGTGATAGTTTGATGTTCATACTGGTAAGTAAGACTCCGGCTTTGTAGATAGCTAGCGGCAATTTGACCAGCATATCCGCGTCTGATTTTTCCAACTCCCAAGATCTCGCTTCTTCCGAATGGATAGGAAATACCAAGTATCGGACGAGAGCATCGTTATCGATTGCTATATCAGGATACTCGGGCTTTTTTATCCAGTCCGTCATAGCATCAGTGTCCTGGATAATGAATCGAGTTGCCGTAGGCATTCTCGCAAATGCGGCGCCGACTGCTGTCATCAAAGTCCCTTTCTCCCAGATAGTCTCCTGCTCTGCGAAACGCCGCCGGTATTCTTTATGAGCTCGTATCAGCAGATCCCAATTGGACGAATCTTCATCGGACGTATTGTCATGGATCTCGCCAAAAGCTGCCCACGATTTCAAAATCGTTCTGATTTTTGGGACGCTCTCTAACAATTCCTTACTAGAGAAGCCATCGATCGTTTCACCTCGCTCGCCATGCCAATTGGCCCTCTCCTCGACAGTGTCACTTGTTTCCGTCAATTTAGCCACATTGTATTCCGCGAACATGCTGATATCATTGGCCAAATCGGAGCAATAGAGGTGAGTGAGGACTCGAATGGTTCTCACACCCTTACTGATAATTGGATGGCGAGACACCTCTTCGAGATGTGAGAGAGATGACAGATTTGATTCGACATCGATAAAATGGAGGAGCAGAGAAGAGCTGGTGTCATGAAATCGCCGGCATGTAAGCCTCAAATTTTTGATTTTATGAGCGTTGAGGTCAATATCGGAGAAAAATTGCGTGCAATTGAGGCGATCCGGTCCTTGTACCTCGCCGAATATTTTGACAAGAATCTCGTCAGGCATGTCCAGGATATGTAGTGGCCTCAGCTTTGGTCGAGAGATTATGTTGACAGTCCTCCGTAGTGAGCTCTGGAAACTATCTAACATTTTCTGGAAGTCATTCAATGTCTCGAGCTGCTCGTGCGGGGAGGTCCAGGAAGGGCGGAAGTTAAAGGCTTCTTTTTCAGTCACTATAGTCTCAGCCCGACGCCAGGCCAACGTAGTTTGCTCAATCTGAGCGTTGGTACGTTCTTGCATCAAGTCCACCTCTTTCAGCTGCCGATAAAGATCATCAAGATCAAAGGCATGGTCAGCGCCGACCGGTTCTCCGTTTGATGTCATCGAAATTTGACTCTGAAACGATCAGCAGATAGTTTTTGGGTCTCGCTAGCTCTAATAGCTGAGACTTAATAGAACTGAGAATAGTCTTAACGAAAGGACAACTAAGTCAAGGGTTGTGAATATGAGGACTTTTGTTGGGATGTTGAAGAAGTTGTCTGGAAGTCAGCCAAATACTAGCCCAAGTCAACCAGCCCTAGTGCAGAGATGCCGCGTGCAGCACGTGAATGGAGCACGTGCTTGATCTTCGTTCCGTTATAATTACAGATCTACAGTAGAATAAGGAAGAAGGATAATAGCCAGCGCCTAAAGATGCAGAAGGAGAATACAGCACCTCATGGGTAGGCGTGTTTGGCATTATATGTATATTTGATTCGGTGATTATACACGTCCTGAAAGGGGTACATAATCGACAGCCTGTGCCTCATGACAACCACCAATCCAAACAAAACCAGCCATCCCGCCTATATACCACAACACTACCATCTACCACCTAACCTGACCCTCTCCACTCCCCAACGCAATCGTACCATTCTTCCTCCTCTCCGCAAGCCACCTCTCAATCCACACCTTCATCTTGCTCCTACTCGCCGCACTGCCCACATTAACCGTGGGCACGATCTTCTCAATCCTCAAGGCACACACAAACATTGTAAGCTCGCGGAACGAGCTGTGCTCCGAGTAAGGGACGCCGAAACAGGATGCTTCGCGTGTGGAGCCGCGTTGAGGCGTCAGGTCGTGCAGGGAGAAGTGGGAGGACCAAGAGGGGGAGTAAAGGATGTTTTGAAGGGTTGGGGAGGTGGTTAATCTGTTTAAGCTGTTAGAGATAGACTCCTGATACGTGGGAAAGGCACGTACCTCGAAGTAGGTGGCTTGTAATTCCACCCACTGGGCCTGAATCCCACGACCCGACTAAAATGCGGCTTATACCCAGTCAGATACTCATGTAACGTCTCCGGCCGAAGTTCCATCAGCATCTGCATATGAATCTGCGCCTCCTTTGGATCATCCGTCATGCGGCTCATCAGTTCTGGATCTTCCAGCGCGGCGCAAATACGCATCTTACCTGGGGGAGCCCAAATCTTACAGTCGAGAGCTCGGGCGATACCCATACAAATACGCTCTTTACCGATGCTGTAAGTCCCACACACGACCAGTAATCTTCCTCGGGCTTTGTCGGAGGTGAGAGACATGGCTATACTGTCATCTTCGGCCTTAGGGGCAGGTGCTGAGGCGATGAATTTCGCCATGCTGGAACCGGCGCGTTCGCGTTTGGCTGTCTCCCAGGCGTCGCCGTCTTCAGCGCGTTCCTTTCTGAGGGATACGCACATGTCTGCGCATGCTGTGATGACTTCTTCTTGCGAGGGGAAGGCGTAGCGTGGATTGAGGTAGGTTGTGTCAAGGTAGCAGACATCAATTCTTTGCTGTTTTGTCTTGTTTGTAAGAGAGTCGACGATGTTTGGCATCAGGAGTGGATGAGTGAGATGTGCTGGACAGGCTCGGAAGTCGCCACAGTGGAGAACACGATGAGTCTTGGGAGTGTTTCCTTTCCCTATGACTTTTTCGAATAGAAAGAGAGAACTGCCGGGGCAATGATTTGCTGGAATCATTGTCACTGCTACTCCTTGTGTGCCAGGAACTTCAGTTCTTTCCTCAAAATCCAAAGACACTACCCACTTGGGATTAACTCGTAATTGCTGCTTGACCAGATTGCCCGTAACCTTGCTGCAAAATATTGGACCATGACACCATGAAGCTGTCAAACCAATATAGTGGTCACTGTGAAAATGACTTAGAAAGTATGCGTTACAACCCTGAACAGCACCGTATCTGAAAGCATCGACACAAATGAAGAACCCAGGCATGATCTTGTAAAAAGGACAAGTCCTGTGGTAAGCAGCCTTTCCTCTCGAGGCATTTTCAGCTGCTGCTGCAGTAGCCCAGGCAGCGTCTTCTGCATGGCCTGACATGATCTTCGAGAATGCAGACGTAGCCACATCCTTGGTATCAGCTTCGAACGGGTTTGTTTGACCAGGTCTAGGTACTGCTGCCTTTCTCGCGAAGCGATTGCTGGCTCCTTGAGGCATCATCTTCACCTCTGAAGATTCTGTTTTGACGAGCTTTGGCAAGGGTATCGGATTACCATCCAGACAGCCATTGACATGACGCGTTGCTTCATCAGGGGTAATTCCACCAAGGCTGGCACTGCAAATCGGACAGCAGGCCGTGATTTCTTCATCTGGGGTCATTCCGTCGAGATGGTCATCGCCAAACCCATCAAACTCTTCGTGCCCGGCTTCTGCTGCCTCCAGCCTTGCTTGTTCTTCCATCCACTTCCTCTCCACAAACTCTTCGCCATCAGCGAACTCATCATCAGGAAACTCTTCGAAATCATCAAACTTGCTCCATTCATCAATACTAGTAGCCTCCTTTTTCAAAGTTGGGATGTCTGGCACGCCTGGACTCTCTTCCTTTGGTAATTCTACCGGGCTAGATGTCTTTCCCGTTGGAACACGATCCAAGCTTGATCTACTTGAGGATCTCGAGCTCATAGGTTGTAGAGCCTCCCACTTTGCTTGTGCTTTTGCGACGGGTACTTTCGTTCGCCGCCTGTACGGTGGCTTGACAGACTCCACTTCTGGCACGACAGGTTGGTTCGCCACTATGTCTTCCTGCTCTATGGGCTTCGTCTCCACTATTTCGCTTGAATCTTGTTTCGAGACACGAGTTCGAAGCTCCCTCTTCTCAGCCCCTACAGCAGCAGCTTGGTTGGCTTTGTTGGTCTTGGTATCGACTTCGTAATCACTTTCTGAGTCCGAGAGGAAGGGTCCTTTTCGCCGCGGCTTCTTGGATCTGGACTTGGTAGTAGGCTGTGGGGGAGGTGGTGTACAAGCATCCTTTGCTGGGAGTTCTCCAGGTAATCCGGTACCATCAATACCCATTGAAACATCCTCTTCGCCATTCTTATCTGCCCCGCTCAGTGTGCTTGTATTCGACGTCTTTCGCTTCTTCACGGGCCCTGCTTTCTCATTGAACCTCTCATTCTCGGTATCCCCATATATATCATCCAATGTCTCGTCTAGAATATCAGCACCGAGTGCTGGTTGCGCAGGAAGCGGGTTGGCTTGAGATCCCTGAGACATGAAAATCGAGTCATCCTTCATAGGAGAATCAACCTTCTTGAAGAAATTGAGGATACTATTATTGCCCTTCCCTGGAGTCCTCGCGGGAGCGGCTTTCTTTGTGCTCGGCCTACTCGGCATTGGCAGGTTTGATTTCGAGTTCGGGCGTGGCGTGAGTGGTTTCGCAGAGCCTCGACTCGCCATTGCGGATGGTGGATGAGGGGTCGAAATACCGTTTGGTGGCGTGGGTGGTCTCCCAGTTGATGGTTTTAGAGGTGCCTCAATCGATGTACCGGTATTGGAATTCGCTCGTGGATTCCGAAACATGTCTGGTAGTTAATAATCCATAAGTTCGGGAAAGGGTCTGTCGTAGGCGCCGAGGGTAACTGCAGTTCTTCCACGCTTGTGTGACGAGGGTATATCCTCTTGCATGGAATGAATAATTCGGCTGATGGTTGAGTATAATTTGCGCTGGTTGTTTCAAAGCAAAGATGGAAGCATCTTAGGAAACGCGATAATCATTGACGCGTAGTCGCGTGATTGTCCATCAGGTGATTGAGATTAATATTTTCACATTTCCCTTTGTCCAAAGATACCGGCACTTTTGTTCAAAGGAAGCTCAATCAGACAATTGTGGCCTATTGGATCAAACGATTCTATCACTCATTTTCCGTGGCGTTTCTCAAAGCTTTTGACCCTCTGAGCGGTGGCTCAACCCCTGAACTCCATGCTCAATGCTATGCTATAGACCACCTGAATACGCCCCTGAAACACTAGATCAGGAGCAAAAGAAGCTTCCTGACTCGAGGAAGCATTTTCTTCACAGATACTATGGTAGAACCGCCCCCCAATACTTGTCGCGTCCCCCGCACAGCTCCAACACAACCTGGGTATTTTCCTGCATTCCCTATAACCAATCTATCCATCTTATTTTGTTTTCTGGGACTGCTGAGATGCTTCTCTCCGTGTAGCTATAGATAGGTTAGTATAGCGACAGAGAATGGAGCGAGCAGACATGGAAACCTACCATCTTCCAATAACGCCGTATCTACCGCACCTCCAGGCAAATGCACATATCTGACCACGCTTCCTCTGATGAAAACATTCTTGACCGAAGACTAGACGGCCCAGCGTTAGTCACAAGGTCTTGTATTCCATAAACATCATTGAAAGACGTTTGCGCCTGGGCGGGAAACTCACCAAGTGAGGATATTTCAGTTCCTCCACCACCTGTATGTCATCGAGTTTGATATTGAGGTATTGGTCGACTGATTTCAAGGTGCCCTTGATCTGGATATCGTTCTTGAGTTCGACGGTGACTTCGTGGTCGACTAAGGTCTTGAAGAAGCTGTAGACATCGACGAGTTAGCAGAAGTCCAGTCAAGCTGAAGGAAGGGATAATGATGTGCGAACCTGAAGAACAGCATCTTGGATTACTGCGAGGGATGTTGGAGAGGTTTGCTGGTGGTGGAGAGCTCGCGGTGGCATGTGGTGGGGAAGCTGCGATCATAGAATAAGTTTCAGCCTCGGGAACAAGGCAGGAATATCGCACTTCACCTCAACGTCAACGTCTCCCTTCATTCATATATCACAATACCATCACAATGCTATTCAACACTACTTTTTCTATGATATATTGACAAAAATACAATATTACATATCTGTGTCTGTCTTTCTTAACGTTAAGATTCTGATACATATATTTGTGACAAGGGGGTTTCTTTGAGTCAACCCATACCTACCTAGGTAGGTACCTTCAAACCCTTACAAAGCATCACCTCATAAGACTATAGAAATGATGAGGACGATGTTTAATATACTCCCCCGACAAGCAACTGCGTTTTCAGGAAGTCATGCACTATACTAGCTGATATTGATATCATCATGCTCAATTTTTGCTTCTTGTGTCTTCCTGCAGCTCTTGAAATGTCGTCTCTCATTATTGACTATCTCTGAGACAAGTCCAATGACTTTAGTCCCAGAAATATCCCAACCAATCACTCTTTCGGAATATTACCGCTTTTCTGCCTCTTAAACGCTCGAGTATCATAGAAGGGAAAAGGGGAGTTTTTCGACTTCAGTAGTGGCCCACCTCAAACCACAGAATATATGCTCAAAGTATGGACTTACCATGCGATCATCTTCCCAAAAGGTTTATCTACTACAGTCTAGAGAAGTCAGCTTTGCTTCTAGCCACAGAACTTCCAAATGGATGATGCCGATCTTTGTATAGGAGGTGTTGTTGGAAGTATACAGTGGGCCACCTGTCGTTGCTTCCAGATTGCGACATTGGGGAACCTTGAGAATGATTACGCGGTGTTCAACGAGTAAGTGAGTCCTTCCCTTTCATTGAAGTCGCTTGCTTGAATACCATACCTCAGCAATGGAGAATTCTCCAAGGGATAATTCTGTGCCTTCCGTTTCCATAGAGGCAACTGACACACCCGAGAACGTAGGCGAGATGAAGTCATCAGTGTATTCTCTGATGGGGTAAGCAAATGCACCGACTGGCTGGGGAGATTTCCATTCATAGTCAATAAGTGCCAATGCTATCGAGAAGTTCAATACCTCGCAAGCATCAGTCTTGCAAAGCATTTTACTGCCCGTATTTCCTGTCCTGTTCTGTCCTGTCCTGTCTTATCCTATCATGTCCCCGAGCTTACATTGCCTGTCACCCCTTGCCATTTCACATTCCGTCCATGCTGTCCTTCAAGCACTTCTCTTCTATCTGTCTATTCTCCCCTCTCCCCAGGGACCCTCAAAGATCCATACAAGTGCAGCGCTTCTAACAAGCCATCAAGCGCTCGCGTAAGACAAATCGGAGATATCTTCGGCGCTAAAGACCACCCCCTTATGAATTAAAATAAGCACAAACATTCCGCAAACCAGCTAAGTTCATTAGCTGGCTAGCAGTCTCTTATGTCTTCGACGTATTAACCCTCATTCAAGATTCTTGCGAAGCTGACACCCGTCTACGGACGGTTGATCGTGCTTAAAACTCAGTCAGTCTGGTTTTTCGGTAGTGTTCCCGAGCGGGATGTCAATCTATTCGTTTTGCACTTTTTTTTGTCGATTTCTGCCCTTGGGATTTGATTTTAGGTTGGTTGCAAATAAGAAAGAAGCCTTGGAGATGTGTTTTAGGTTTTTCTTTTCTTTTTTTGCTTCCATGCGAGGTTTAAGTTGGACCTGCTCGCTTAAAAAGGGGCAGGTATTAACGAACTTCTGGCACTTTATACTCAACAAGGTGCTTACAAAGGGCATGCTAGAAAGCTTTAACGAGGATCTTGAAGTATACGAATGGATTGCTTTTGTTGTCTAGCGAGTCATTTAAAGTAGGGCTCATATGATGGCACCATTTTGCAAGACCATATTCACCCGTCTCTCGTAGATACTCGATGAAGAAATTTTCCTCCACGAAACCTACAATACCTTAACTTCAAACCGTATACCCTGACTCTCTCTCCATGCGCTCACCATGTGTGATAATCGTGACGAGACTTGGAGACTGCGCTCTACCAACAAGGAAAGATGGACGTTGTGCAGAGGCCCGGCTCCCTACAAGGACCTCAGCGAGAAGTGGAGGTTGCGAAGAACGAACCACAGCCACCAATACCCCTTCAATAGCGGTAGTGGTGAGTTTGCCCTGCTTCTCTGTTCAGATTCCATGCTAACTAGGTACGGAAGCAAAACCTCATCCTCCAATAAAGCAAGAAGAGAGCCTACGCGAGAATCACCCATCTTCCACCCCTCTCTCCTCTCGGAAACTCAGCATCCTGGATTCAGAATCGAAACGCTATCGAGGCTTATGGCTTAACGAACGGCACGACGTCCGCTACATCTAAAAGCGCCTGCGCCAAATCGGACGGAAGCTTGATAGTATATCAGAGCAAACCAGAAGCAAATTCATCCACCTCGAAAAGGATCGAACTATTCGAGCGGCTGTTAAAGATCTCCTTCCACTCTACAGTATCACCCCAACATATCCTTCAACCTACTCGCACAAGTATGCTATTTTCCTCCAGATCGCCACGGAGATCGGGTCTGGGGACCATCCTACGACTGAGCAAAACATCAGAGCTGCATATAAATATGTCCTAGACATACACATCCCAACTTACTGCGAGAAACTGAAGCAACTAGTCAAGATCTCTCCACTCTACATCGACAAAGTTCCGTTCAGGAACACGGGAGTCTTCGGCATCGACGCACCCCTTGCAGTCCTCGCCAGGATAGCCGACAGCGGCGAATACAACCCGGACAAAACCCACCTATCTCTCTTCAAAGAAGCGTGGGACCAGACATCCTTTGCATACATGGTGGAGCGGGAGATGGCGCCGGACGGCCCACTAATTGACATCGAGGCCAAGTGGCGCCGGGAAGCCGGCGAGGAGCCATGGAATGAACAGGTGGATTGGAACGCGACGTTTGATCAGGGATGTATATGGAAAGAGTGGTGCGAGCAGTTTTCCGGGCCTGAGATCCAAGATCGTGGGATTATGCTGCTGCTCATGCTTGTTCTGACGCCTGAGTTCCGGGGCATGCCGGGGCATACGTTGGGAGTGCGGGGTGGTGATCTGGCTGCGTTCCAGGTTCGTTGGATTGCGAAGTATGTTGAGCAGGAAGTGCCGGCGTTGGAGGAGTTGGTGCAGATGTTGAATCCGTGGGCGATTGATATGTTTCAGAGGGGTATATGAAGTTTGCTGATCAGAAAGTGTTTATTAAGGCATTGGATAGGTTTATGGGAGAGCAGTGAGGATCGTTGTAATTGGATGAGTTGGGTCTGTGGTCATCGCTGAGAACGAATGAAAGAGTCAAAAGCTCCTCGATTCTCGACAGACGTATGATTCTGAAGAGTAGAGTGGGGAATGCTTTGATCTCCCAAAGGACTCGTCTGTTCTAGCATATCAGGTGTCATCGTAGGTGTGCAAGTCCTCCCTGATCGCACTTCAGCTCGGGCGCTGTCACCACTTCAAGGTGTTCCCTACATCTCAGCTAAGAATATATTGCACGTTCCGACCGACTGAAGGATTGTCGTCACCAATAGGACTAAAACCCAATTCTTCATCGACTGAATCCATCCCGAACCCCAACTCAAAAACCAAAAGAGCCTTCTCGTAAGGGGCCATCTCAATTGTCAGCGAAGACTTGACGTTGGTGGTGACACAATACTTCAAAGACTCTCCAACTTCAGTTTAGTCACAGTCTTTACCTGTGCTTAAATTTTCACAGACTCCATCATCTCCCTAAGCCACTCCTTTGTACAATCCACCAAAGTATCATGATTCGTCCCCAGAGCCTTCGTACTCTGCACCTCAATACCAGACTCGCCTTTCCCCTCGGCCCAACAGTCCTCAAAATACAGCCTCCCCTTCTCCCCAATCATTGCATCCTCTTCCGCAAACACCAGGCGTAAGCGCAACCGATTTTCCCCCTCCTCGACTCTCTTCTCCCAGGCAACTTTCAGGTTCTGAACAAGCTCCGGTAGGCTCTCCGCAGCATCCCATGAACATTCTCCAGATACGCTTTTCAAACAGAGTCTCGCCTCGTCATTGGCCCCCTTGGTCTCTTCCGCAAAGGCGCATTTCATGGCAAAGTTATTAAGTTCTGACGTCGCCTTGGAATCCATGCCACAAAACTCCAAACACCTTTTATCAGCATCTATATCTTTCTGCTTCGGTTGGGAATTATCCTTGAATAGTCCCGTTAAAGACGAAATCGCACCACTGCTCACACCGACACTCGCACCAACAGTGGGCACCGCCGTGTTGATCATAAACCCCGTGAGCGCACTCCAGTGGTTGAAGAGATAGTTCGGCAGGACAGCGGCAACGGTGAGAGATGTATTGCTGCTGAGGGATTGGTGGACCCAGGGCGCGAAGAGAGTAAGGCTGGGTTTTGAAGGGGAGAGAAGGTCTGGGTGTGCGGCGAGGAGGTTCAGTGCGAAGATTGTGCCGGAGCTGTGGCTTGCCAGAGAGATGTGGGTGATCTTCAGGTGGCGGAGGAGGGCGGGGACTGTTTCGAGAAACGTGGAGATGCGTTGGTTTAGAGGGACGGGAGTTGAGCCGCCAAATCCAGGTCTGTGATGTGTATTAGAGTGCTGAGAAGAATGTAGATGTTTGTGCAAAAGAGAAACTACCACGTGCAAGAGAATAAACCAGGTACATGCAATCCTTCGGCATAACCACAAGATGAAAAGAAATGGAGATTTCAAATATACCTATCAATATAGAGCACTCTCACACCAACCTTCGTGGCCAGAAAATCATTAAAAACCGCCATCCATCGACTCCCAAACATGCCCCCACAAAACAAAATCGTCGGAGCATCTTCTCCTATCGGAATGCCAGAAATCGCATAAGTGACTTTTAGTGCTTCATGTGTCTCTGTCTCTGATAATGTGAAGCTTTGGTGGAATTTTATGGGGGAGACGAGTTCGATTACACGCTCTTGAACAGGAGTTAGCGTCATCTTTGAAAATGATTTCGCAACGGGTTTTTGAAGAGACCTCAATACGAGTGTAATGGAGAAGATCTTCAATGAAACTGACAAGGTGAAGAGAAGCTTTTGAGGAATGCTCAACTAGTACAACTAACCTTGAAAGAACAGATTACTAAGCCATATTCTAATGCCTAATTGGCTGGATCGTACCTAGTACATGCTGCCCGATTTGGTGGTACGAGTCGTATTATATGCACGTGACACTTGTCTTTAGTGATGATAAGGGGGCAGCACTTCTGAGCAATCCGTTTTCTTCTCCACCCCAATATGCAGTCTTCAAGCCTGCCGCATTACTTAGGAGGGCTGTCAGTACTACGACACAAGCAGACGAATAATGAAAAGGTTTATGTGATTTTTCGAATCTAGGTTCTATTCTCAAACAGCCTCAAGAAAGGTATTCTGTGATTCAATGATTTGTCCTTTTATATCACCAACGCCATAAACACCTTGCCATGCAATGAGCTGTAGCAATTACACGGCCAAATCAAACGAGAAGGACACTGATATAGGTTAGCGACGTAGCTTGGAAGAGAGACATGTACAAACCAGTTCACGCAACCATCATTCTCGCAGTTGTTTGTGATCTGAGCCCAGCGACCCCAAACGACCTACAGATAAGTTAGTATGGGCTTGAAAATGGAAACAATGATCCAGGAATCAACGTACCTTTCCACCGGCGGTCACAAGTCCCAGCTCGCTCACGTTGACCTCAATGATCGTTCCTTTGGTAAGAACCCCTAATTGGGTATACATTGGCTAAGTCATGGTTAGCAGAGATTCCTGCGAATGACAGGGAGACAAACGTTTTGCGGGTTCTTCTTGACACTAATAATTGGAAGTTGTACGGTACTAGAATTGATGAGTATGCGGTTTATGGACGACAACAGTAAGACTTACACTCCGAGCTCTGGATGAGTGACATTCGCCTGTCGAAAAAATTAGGATCGGGTTTGATGAAGGGTCCTGGGAAGAGGGGGATCTCTTGACATGCAAAAGACCGGTTTTTGCGGGGCAAAATGACATACCTTTTTGTAACGAAGACCCATAGGTCGAATAAATCGCTCGTACCTGTTGTTAAAGGTGAGTCAGTACTGCCTACAAAGGTAGGCTCATTGAGATAAAGTAATATCTCCTCGAGACACGACTGGAGGAAAGCACTTTTGAGCCGAAGTAGAATTCTTTCGAGATTGACTTACTTGACTGGGCGTCGTGTGAAGTCAGGACCACTGCAGATAATTAGTACTGTATTATTTGAAAATATAAGGAAAGGTATTTCTTACACAAACGTAGGCTTCGTAATCATTCTTTTCCATCCTTTCTTGGCTAAAATAATGGTCAGTACCCCAGCACGTATCTATCAAAGATGATTCTTACCCGTCTTTTTTCCGGTCTTCACCACTTTGAACATTTCCTCTTCCGCGATACCTCTGACCTTTGGCAAAGGTACTGAAAACTTGGCCGCCTTTTCATTACTGCAAGTTATTGAGGTCAGAATTGCTTGATCAAACAGAATTTCGAATCCGGCATTATCTAAGCTGCTTACCGCTTGTTTTTGATAGCTGGTCCGACATTAGTATTGGCATTTACTGGATATGTTTGGGGACAGAGGGCTGAGCTCTTCAGTTCGACGTACCAGATGAGAGGGCTTTTGCATTGGTAGGGTTTGATCTATCGAGGAGATATTGTGGGAGGGGTGTGCTCGAAGGTTCGGCCGGTGCAGAACTCTTTACGTTTCGCTCTTCGTGCGCCTTGATTTGCTTCTTCATCTGTATCTTCTCATGATCTACACGGGGTCAGCATTGACTCATGGGAGACAAAATAGGTGGCATGTCGAAAGCGACATCTCAACTCGTTGATCCACCAGGAGAGTATATTCGACATCCAGGACATTCACGTACGTCGCTTCTTCTGCATCAACTTCGCGCGCAGGCCCGTCAACTTTTGTGCATCTTCGGAGGCTTTGTGGCCTTCTCGTGCCGTCTTCTTTCGAGCCTAGACTATTTGTCAGTATCATTGTTCAGAAAAGGACTTTTGCAACGGACTTTCTCCTCATGGTCAAGACGCCTGCCGTGAAGCTTTCTCCACCTATCCATATACTCATTTTGAGGCATGACGGGCTGTTTGCTGGCGAGGTAACGCGACTATGGTGGAGGGAGGTGGTGGGGAAGGTTCAAATCATCGATAACGAGGTCGAGGTTTATCGCAACATTTTTTTAACGCTGCAACGCTAGTCCGATTAAAGATTTAGCGCCATCGTACCAAATTTCCATTAAGCTTCGATCAAGAACAACATCACGATGCTTTTTTGATGTCGGGCATTGAGCACACGCATCAACTCTCCAAAGCCTCAAAATGCTGAGCAGATCAATACGACGGTCCATATTGGACTCGAGAATACCAACATCGGCATTACCTCCCACCTTCCTCCTCCCCAACCGCGCTCGATACTTCAACTCGACTGTGCAACATGTCGAAGCACCAGCCGAAAGCCTTGATGCATCTCTATTAGCTACAAACACCTCCGCCGAAACTCCAGAGCCCGTAGTTCATCGTCGCGGACCCATTCGACCAAAGATTCCGCTGCCACCCGCGCCATTTGCTCAACCCATAGCTCTCGATGCCTCGGTCAAAGAGATGCTCCCTCTCCTGGCCGCTCAACCATCCCACTATATAAGCGCACATATCCACGCCAAACCATACCTTGTCACTGCTGGCGACACGGTGCGGCTGCCATTCCACATGCCGGGAGTTGTGCCAGGAGACATTTTACGCCTGAACCGAGCATCGAGTCTGGGCTCCCGAGACTACACGCTGAAGGGGACGCCGTATGTGGATGAGAGGGTCTTTGAATGCAGGGCAAGGGTCATGGGAACGGAAGCAGAGCCCATGAGGACCAAGGAGAAGAAGAAGCGGAGAAACAGGAGGATTAATACGGTCAAGAGCAAGCACAAGTTTACGATCTTGAAGATTGCCGAGCTCAAAATCAATAGTTTGGAGGATATTGAAGGATCTGGGGAGAGTGTATGATGAGATGTATTGATATTGTTCGGTTCGACGAAATGAATGGAAAGGTGCTTAGGCAGACTGTGTACAATATTCGGACATCCACCGTGGCCCAGCCGTATCTCGCGCTATTTGGACAAAATTGTATAAAACCTCGTTTGCCATCATTGGGGTAGTTTCCAAGGCTGAGCATGACTGAACGCTTTGTGGCTAAGGCTATGTTTTGCCTTGAGAGGGCTTGGGGCGTATTTTGTGGCAATTCATGGTCAAATGACTCAATTAGCTTGAAGCCTCGTGGCCGAAGGCGCACGTTATTTTCCCCAGCCCGTTCCCCACGCAGACTAAAGTTTTATGATCTCTCAATAGTTAAGATAGTTGATGACTCCGTATAGTTCACGGGGATCATGTGGGATAGGTAGGTCGATGGAACTTGCCAGCTTGGTGTATGTTTATAGCCATAGGCAGTGAGTGCACTTGCGACTATAAATCCAGACGTTGAAACCCACCAAGTGGTGGCTGGGAATTTGATACTCAATCATGATAGAAGGAGGGTGAGGAGATAGGTTATGCTAGCTGAGCGAGTGTTGCTGTTATACGAGAAGGCGCAGGGCATGGCGTTTTGAATGAATATAGTATATGGGCACTGATGATTGGAAGCGTAGATAGATAATCTGATTGCCTCTTAAACATTCTTCATTCTATTCATATGCATTATCGTATATATTCGTTCCATCATACAAAGCCCTTGGTATCATCATAAACTCCCCAATACCAATGTCCAACTCCTCGCCAACAAAGTCAAAACAGCCATTATATTTTCCGTAACAATCCAAACCATCAAAAAAAGTTCCCCAACGTAGCCCTATATATCCTCCGCGCCTTCGTTTCCACCCCTCCATTCCTCCTTGCCTCCTTTTCCAAAAACTCCGCCTCCTCAGCATCAATGCGCGCCTTGCCCGTCCACAGATCCGCCTCCTCAGCACCCCACCTCTTACTCGTCATAACCAGCTTATAGCCCACAATCATGCCCAGATAAACCGGCACAGGGATATAATTCACAATGAAATTCCGCCAATCAAACGTCGTCCCCGTCTTCGGATTATGCACAAAGTCAGCCCAGCCATTGAAAAACGTAATGAGGCTAGCGAAAACAAGCGCGCACATGGATCCCGTGGTGCCAAAGGGCGAGACGTAGGCGAGTGCGGTGTCGGGGATGTCCTGGGCGTGGCGCGCGCGCACGAAATAGATGTGCGTGGTGAGGATGGAGATCCAGGTTAGGATGCCGAAGACGGTGACGAGCGAGACGAAGTATTGGAATGTGGCAAAGGTGCGACGTCGGTGGACATGAAGGCTATGAGGCAGCAGCCGCTGCTGAGGCCGAGGGCGTAGACGGGTACGCCGCGGTCGTTGGTCTGAGCGAAGATGCGGGGAGCGTTGCCTTCGACGGCTAGGGAGTAGAGGGAGCGTGTTGCGATGTAGAGGTCGGAGTTTGCGGCTGAGAAGGTGAAGATGAGGAGGCAGACATTGATGAGGTCTGGTAGGGTGTCGATACCGGCTGTTGTGGCGGCCACGACAAAGGGGGATGCTCCGGCTGAGACGGTATTGACGGATTGATTGTTTGCGGAGAGAAGTTCTTTGCTGTTGTAGGGAACATTCATGCCGAGGAAGAAGATGAGGATGATGTAGAAGAAGACAATTCGGAAGAATGTTAGTTTGACTGCGCGCGGGATGGCTTTGCGTGGGTTTTGGGCTTCTCCTACTGTTACGCCGACGAGTTCGGCGCCGAGGAAGGAGAAGACGCCGCTGCTCATGACGCTCCAAAATCCGAGGAATCTACCTCCAGCTCCAGCTGTGAAAGTGTTAGTAGATGGTGTGAAGAACATCAATACGAGTACATACTGGCTTTGTATGGGGCAAAAGCCCCAGGGTCCTTCCAATACTTGAACCCTTTCGCTGTGTGATCAGGCCCTCCTCCTACGGCCAAGACAAACGTGAAGATTACTAATCCTATCATAATAAGGACCTTGGTCGAAGAAAGCCAGAATTCGAATTCTCCAAAGATCCCAACGCCAAAGTAGTTGATGGCAACAATCGCTATCAGGAATATGGAGACATATATGGCGGAATTTGCCCCCGGTCCATCATAGTGTGCCTTTTCAAACCAGAATTTTATAACCAGAACTGAAGCGATCAGATTATTGGGGGTCGTAATGATGTATTTGAACCAATAATTCCACCCGAGTGCAAAGCCCAACGCGGGGTCTACGAATCGGTGCGCAAAACCTGTGAAACCTGAGGGTATTGGTAACCATGCGGCCATTTCGCCCTATGAACCTCGTCAGTTCAAAACTAACCCATGGCAGAGAATCGACGTACCATAGCCGCCATTACGGCATAGCATAACACCCCCACCATCGCATACCCGATCAACATAGAAGCCGGACCAGACGCTGCGAGAGAAGGGCCACTACAACCATCAGCTTCCTTGCCCAAAAAGAACAATATGTCCACTCACGTATTGATGAGCAAGCCCGTCCCGAGCGCACCACCCAAAGCTATCATAGAAATCTGTCTGGTCTTGAGGTCGCGATGAAGCCGAGAGCGCATATCCTCCTCATAGACATTCTCTGTCGGGCCCTTCTCTGACCCAGTATCTGAAACAAGATACTTGTCCGAAGCGTGGCCATACGGATTGACTTCCATGCCACCGTAGATGTCGTAGACCTCGAGTCCGGGACTGTGTGCCATCTCCAAGCCATCGGGATACGGAAGGGGTTTCTGGGACATGGTCTGGCAAGTTTGTCCTACAGTATAAATCCTGGGTAATACAAAGTTGAGAGGAAGAAGATGGGAAGAGGCTCCTACAGCCTTACATAGGAACGGGAAGCGGCTGAGGGAGTACAAAGTAGGGTGTCACGGAAATCATGTGGTCCACAGCAGAGCGCCCAGAGCTGAGAACATGCGCCGTTGAACGCGGAAAGATAAGAAGTAAGAAGACGTCAAGGCTGGAGCTCCTTCTTGAGAGGAGGGGGAGACGGGAAAACGCTGGAGATGGACCTCTCCCAGCCTGCCTTTCAAGCCGTTACAGTGTAGCCTGGCAAAGCCACAACGCCCAAAAGCCACCAAAAGGAAAGACTTGTGCACATCAGAGACAGCCAAGAAGGCGGAAATGACCCTATCAATGCATCAATGCCCACGACTTGCGGTTCATTATTGTTGTTATTCTTAGGATTGTTACTGGTGGTGGTCCTGGTGGAATCGAAGTCGCCGCTTGGCTAGCCAGGAATAGAATCCTACAGAGATAAGCTACCTTGCCTAGGTATGCTATAACCAATGGGCCGAAAGTACCTGGGTACGTATCCGTATCACGAGAACCCTTCAGGGGGCCCTCCCGCACGTAGCGGCGTCTTGACCCGCTAAATGGATCACTACCCCCCCGCCTTTGCAGCTTCTCTAACCGGACATTTCCAAATCACGTGGATATATGCATGTATGTACGCAATATTTGCTTTATGGATTCTATAAATAAGGGGGATTCGTCATTCTATTGTTTTGCATTCGATTCAAGCCGCAAGGAAGAAAATCCTCTGAAGGAGGTACCTTCCTCCCCAAACCCCGATCATATCCGATGAACAAGCGAGGAAAACTCTCGGCCTTCCTTTATCAAACAGCAGGAGCAAGATGAACAACCGCCAACTGCTCAGCTTCGGCTTCCGCATCCAATTCGAGTTCGTGCTCCTCTTCCTCTTCCTTCTTTTCGGCTTTCTGCAGTCTCGCAACGCTCTCACTCAGTGCCCTCAGTTTCTCCTTTACCGTGCACATGGTTGTATCCGTTTTGCTTTGCTTGGCTGCGCAAGCTTTGCAATTGGATTGGACTCTGATGCTTTGCAACGGATGTGCATACATGATTTCACAGAGGTTGGAGTGCGAACCGTTGAGGAAGCCCTTTTGAGTTTCACAAGGGCGGACTTCATTGGCCCAGCCGAAGTGGCTACAAAGAAACACAATGCGTTTGTGGTAGCACATGGTTGGTGATGACTTTTCTTGGTTGTTTGTTGCGGGGAGTTTGTTGGAATGAATACCTACCTAGATGCGTCGTCAAGTGCGAATATATGGCCATTGTGTTGAAATTGTTCTGTATGGTTCGCGAATCTCTTTCTTTGTCGCTATTGTTCCTCATTGTTCTTTTATTGCTGAGGCTGTTGCGGCCTTTGTCTCTCCTTGGTGTGAGAATCGCAATGTTTCATTCAAAGCAGAATACATGGCCGTCTTGATCTGAAGTGCATTGTGTCCAGTCAGTCTTTGTAATACCCGTTCTTGGTTCTACTTGGGATTCTACATCAACTTGTGCTGTATGTTGCTGTCTAGGGTAACCTATTCGGTTCTTGCTCGCCATGTGCCTGGAATTAATACGGAACATCTGGCTTACGCTTCATGCGTGGAAGCTTCTTTGACTTCTGCAGCACAATTCCATCGTTGGCTGTTTCTTCCAATTTCCACTGCCCACTTCTTCATCCGCTGCAGCGTGTCTTTGATCTAAGGAAAGTATTAGGATCTCTTGAGGCTAGTCGAAAGGATGTTTTCTTACAGCTTCTATGTCTTGGATGAATTCAAGAAGAGCTTCCTTGACCTATTGAACGTTAGCCTTTTCTATGAACTCTTGATGAGAAGATCAGAGACAAACATCCGCTGGTGTATTCGTCTCAAGACTCGTGTTGCAGATACATTGTTCCCCGTATCTTATAGCTCTTACAACGCATCCCAGCGATTCTTTCATATCATATCCGGCTTTTCGTACGACTTTCAACGAGACATATTCATTTTCCATCTCGAATTTCGATTGTACGTTGTGAAAATTCCACCAAGTCGCTGCATATGAAGCAGCATAAAGGAGCGAAGCAATCGGAAACCTTCTCGTGAAAATCGTCGTGATCAGGAGCGGCAAAGCAGGTATAGGAGCACAGTATCGGAGATACCTATGACTTAACGCCTCTTCGTTCTGTCGACAAGTCCATGGAGCCACTATTAGGCGAGAAAACCAGCAAGAACAGCTTCATTCTGCATCATGGCAAGTAGTCTCGTGCTTACAATCACTACGTTGTTTGCTCCCACGGCTATCTCGTTGCTCTCTAGCGGCATCAGTAGTTGAAATCGAAAGTCTGGATTCAACCTACCTGCAGAATCTATGACTCTGATACTCCAATCCCTACCATCATCAAGAAGACTGGCATGTAGAACCCCCATAAACACCCGCGTAACAGCAACAGTAAGCGGATGATCCACCGATAAAACCTTCTCAGGAAACAGCAGCTCGGTTATATCGAGTACCTCCTGGATCCGCACAACACATTCATGATGTTTTCCCTCCCACCTCGTAGTCCAATCCAGGCCGACAAAACTAAATCGCTTCCGTCCTGAAAAAGGCACTTGCTGCAAATGCGCCCCATAAAAGACCACAAGCACGGATGCGCCACATAGTGCGATGGCCAGTGATACATTTGCCCACGAGTCCGCTTTATGCGCAATGGTTGAAGACAAATCCCTCAGGCTCACTATTCGCGCTTCTGGAGCCGGAAATGTCTTTGCGGGAATTGTTGGCTTGAGTAGGCTGTGTTGTACTCGATTTAATACAATGCGGTACGGAATAGTGTTTACTTTTGGAGAAGAGTAGGCTTTTGGAGACGATGTTGAGGTTTTCCGATCCGGATGTCTTCGGATTGGGTGAATATGGTTGTCATTACGCGTTCCTCTGTTCATATGGGTTGTGTAGGCGAGGAAACACCGCGGAGGCAGGCCTGGCTGGTTCGTTAAGCGGAGTCGCGAGAACATCATTTTTGCTGGATTGGGCCACGACCTCAAGTCCGTTCGCCCGGGTCGAGGGTAGACGATTGACAGGATGGAGTTGTTGGCGGAAGAGGAAAGTGTCCTTGGTGTATCTGAATAAAATTGGTTCGTGGCGTCGGTGTGACGAGGCTGTTGATGCAGGTTAGGTAGATATGTCTGGAGCCATCTTTGATTGTTCATAAAACATGTGAATCCCACCTTGATCTGCTATAGTTAATTTTCGGCTTATATTGACATATTCAAATGTCCAATGTTGTGCTCTTCCAAACTTCGAAAGGAGATATCACATTGCCTTAAATGGCACTCGAGATAGCTGCCATTGTGAAGTTAGGACCTCTCCGCAATAGCGTATAATTGATATATGTAAGTAAGAGCAAGATTCGCTGGCACGGGGTACATGGCGATAAAACTGGCTGTTTATGATCGAGTCGGTCTGCAATTAGAAACTCAAGGAGCCCGAAATACCATCAACATGATGCACTGATCATAGCATTCAGATATCATGAAGGAACCGCACTTCACTCAGCTTCAGTATAGCTGATTCACAGCCTGGTAGTACACACTTGTGGGATGCTGCTTGTTCTCAGGATATCAGCGAGCATCATGAAGTAGGAGCTTGAGCTGGCGAGCAATGTACTCAACCGAATGCAGCAATGAATCGCGCTCGGATTCAAAATCAATATCACGGATGGGCCATTACTCGTAGAGGAATTCTTGATCAACTATTGCACAGAGGTTTTATGAACACGGGTGACAAAAAGAAATGTTTAATGCTGGTCTCCCTTCCCCATCTATTGTGCCTTGGACGAAACAATCTCTGTTTAATTAATTAGCAGCCATTACACAAATTTGTCTCATAATTGCTTACTCTCAACGTCGGCAACACTCTGTTGCAGGATTTGTTGAAGGACCTTGGGGTTCTCGAGCTCCTTGGTGATCTTGGCGATAATGCTCTCAGCGAGCTCCTTTTGTTGGCGGATCTTGACTTGTCCCTCATATCGGACCCATGAGTCGAGAACTGTCTTGGCTTCCGCGGCGAGGGCAGTGGATTGTTCGAGCTCGTAAGCCTTAGCCTCAAGTTGTGCGGTTTCCTGAAAATTATGAGCATCTATCAATTTGTACAGCACTAGCTCCATTACGCACCTTTGAGACTTCGAAAAGAGTCTTGGTGATGTCAACAACACCGCTCATTTGCTGAACGCTGTTAATTCGCGTCTTGACAGCCTCGGTGTGATCGGCACGAGCAGCGTTCAAGATGCCCTTAACCTTGTCGACCTGACCTTGCGCCCATTCGCTGTACATTGGTCCTCCATACTTGATAACGGCAGTCCAGACGCTCAACAAGCAGAGTGCGACAATGGTTTCCTCGTTCACAACATAGTACTCGTTGCTGATAGCGTACATGGCGACACCGGCTGTTGACGAGAGGATGGCGGTCTTGGAGATGAGCGAGTTGCCTGGCAGCGAGTCGATAATCGACTGTGCCTTCGCCTTAGGGTCCTCCGCTGGCACACTTGAGGCTGATCGGTAGCTTGTGAGAGATGTTGTGAGGGCCGGGAGGGCTCGGGTTGGGAACGCAGGTCGAAGACGAGCGGCGCCTGGAACTCTGGTCAGTCATTGTCGCGGGTTCCAATGGCTGAAGAATGATCTGCAATAGACCGGGCTACATACCTACGGCGCTTCTTGCCAAACGTGATGCCATTGTAAGGTGAGGTGAGGGGAGATGGATATGAGCTCCTTGACGTTGCTTTGCTTGAGCTTGAAGAATTGAAGGTCGGGATTTGGTTATCCGATTTGGTACACGTGACCTGCCGCTTTAGCCTCAAAAAGTTATTGGTGAAATATTTCCAATTGCAATTATTCAAGAACTTCAAAATCAAACGAAACGAATACTACGCAATGCCTGGTATTGTTAAAGCTTCTGCTGGGTCTGCAAAGAGGAAGCGGTCTTCTTCAGAGAAGAGGCCTTCGAAACGTGCACGATCGGAGAGCAGTGAGGAAGATGGCCAGGCGCAAATCCTCCTACTAGAGAACGAGATATTCGAGTCCAGGAAAAACTACAACAACGTCGCAACGCTGATCAAGATCCTGAAGACCGACAGTGAAGACGCCGATGATTCAGTGCTTGCGGCCATCTCGTTATGCCGAGTCTTTACGAGGTTTATTGTTGCTGGAGATCTGGCCAACAAGAAAGGAGCCACTGACCAGGAGGCCGTGGTAGTGAAGTGGTTGAAGGAACGATATACCGAATACAAGAACTCATTGTTTGACCTACTTGGGGAAGATGGCATTAGTGCCACGGCGTTAGCATTATGCATGAGGTTATTGAAGACTGAAGGAGAGAATACCCGGACGCAGGAATACCAATTCCCCAGCTCTTTTCTCACTGGAATCGTGCAAGCTTTGGTGAAGCCAGAGAGTGATGCCAATGCTCGGAAGGAGTTCAGCCAGAAGTTTGTGGAAGAATTTGATGATATTCGCTTCTATACATTCGAATCCATCAAGTAAGTGTATAATTAAGGTTCAAGTGGTCCATATATTAACAGTTCTCCCTGCAGGAGAGTATTGGAAGAACATCGAAGTGCTGCATCTGCAAGCCAAGTCTTTGACAATGTTTTCGAGGTCCTTACAACAATCGAATCAGTACCCGAATCAAACGAAGAACTCGAAGACTTCTATATACCAGCTCCGAAAAAGTCCAAACACGCTTTGTTAACCCTCACAAAACACAAAAAGCGGGCTCAGGATGCTTGGTATGCCTTGGTGACGATGGACTTGAGTGAGGATCAAAGGAAGTCGATTCTTAAGATCATGTCTACTTCTGTTGCACCGTGGTTCATTAAGCCGGAGCTTCTCATGGACTTCTGCACAGATTCCTATAATGCAGGTGGATCTACCTCGTTGGCCGCGCTTTCAGGGCTGTTCTACTTGATGCAGGAGAAGAATCTGGACTACCCATCTTTCTACCAAAAATTATATGGGCTTCTCGACTCCGAAATTATGCATTCGAAGCATCGGTCGAGCTTCTTTAAACTTATGAACACGTTCTTGTCATCAACGCATCTTCCAGTAGTATTGGTTGCTAGCTTCATCAAAAGGCTTTCCCGACTGACACTGAATGCACCACCTGGTGGCGTTGTTACTGTTGTCCCCTGGATTTACAATATTCTCCAGAATCATCCCACTTGTACATTCATGATCCACCGGGTGACGAGAACGGTTGCAGGAAAGGCGCTCCTTGAGAGTGAGGGACTGGCTGATCCGTTTCTCATGGAGGAGGAAGATCCCATGAAGACACATGCTATTGATAGCTGCCTTTGGGAGATAGTCATGTTACAGTCTCATTACCATCCAAACGTTGCGACGCTTGCAAAGATAATTTCAGAGCAGTTCACTAAGCATGCTTACAATCTGGAGGACTTTTTAGATCACACGTATGGAAGTGTAAGTTATTAACCCTACCCTTGAATTGCTTCGGCCTAATGTCCTTTACAGATGCTTGAAGATGAACTCTCGAAAGATGTGAAGAAGGTGCCAGTTGTAGAATACGAGATACCCAAGAAAATATTTACGAAGCACGAGGAAGGTGCAGGAATAGAGGATAGTCTACTAGTGAAGCTCTGGGAGTTCAATTAGATTTGAAAGAAGATTACTTCAGTCATTCGACGCGTTACTACTCCTTCAACATGATGCTGTTATGTGATATTTTGACGACATTCGTGAGACCAGTACGACCTTGGTGGGCTGATAAGGTATAACTCGTCGTATGCTGGAGCGGCCCCTATTTTCTCACTGCAAGCGGAACCTGGTTCGAAGTACGAACTGCGCCGCCGTCTAAGCCACCAAAAAATCAACAGTTGCGACCAGTTCTGCCATAAGCAGGTTGCAGTTTACCAATTAATGCCAGCCCCTCTGTCGCAAAATGACTCTTCTTGGCAAACTTAGACGCTGTAAAGCAATCCGGCGCGTCAGTTAAGGAAGGTGCGAGTCTGACACCACAAGGAATTTATTCTTCTTTGTACTTTCACATCTCTTTGCGCAACACTTTCTACAGTCATCTCTCAGTATAATCAATACGCCAAAGCAAAGATAATCAAGATGACTTTTAAAGATCTCCTCAGGAAGAAGGAAAAGCTCACGGATGCGCATGCGTCGTCCCCCGCCCCCGCAGTGCGCGAGCCTTCGTTTGAACAGCCCCAGTTTACTTTTATGAGGAGCGACACGCACACACAAGAGATCATCTCACCTCCCACGTTCTCTTCAGTAGATTCCTCGAGACCTGCTATCGCAGACGGCCAATATGGCAATGCCGAATCCAGGACGAGTGGCAATTTCAAAGGGCGCAACCGAAGGTACGTTGTTGAACTTTGAGAATGTCTTACAGCTCTTAGGACATTGCTCCATCCTCTTCTGAAGAAGCAAAGCTGACTCGCCGGTTGTCTGTAGCGCCTCTGCCGTCTCTGCTGTATCTACGTCCTCCCATATCAGTACCGCCGACAAGTCAAAATCGAGGAGGTTATCAGAGCGTTTTCATTTGAGAAAGAGCCACATAACCTCAACAAGCGTACCGAGTGATCTTCCGGAGATCAGCCCGGGGGATGGTGATGCCGGGCAGTCACAATGGGAAAGACGCGCAACCATACTGGCAAGAGAGAATGGGAAGTCGTGGAGTCGACCAGTTACTCCTACTCGCCCTTCAACAGCAGATCTACCGGGATTCAGCAGCATGACATTGGGCGAAGCTGGGAAGGATAAGGGCGCTGTACTGACGAAGCAAGCGGATGACGATATACAGGAAGCTATCAGGCTTCATGAAGCCGGCGAATTGGAGACTTCTACGCGGATGTTTGGGCGATTGGCAGATCCTAATGGGGAGAATAACGCTTTGAGTCAGGTACTGTACGGTCTTGCCCTGAGGTACGTCGATTGGCCCTTTTTATGCAACTATTATTACACCAATAGATATGGTCTTGGCTTGGTGTCATTGAACATTAGATTTTGAAGGAATTCCTGACGTCTCATTCATTAGATCGGGCTGGGGTTGCACGCCTGATCCAGGGGCTGCGGTCAAATATCTATCGGCAGCAGCATCGAATGCAGCTTTGATCGAGGAGCTTGCACTTCAAGCTGGGATGAAGAAAGGAGGAGCAGCAAAGGGCGAGCTGGTACTGGCAATCTTTGAACTTGCAAACTGCTTCAGGCATGGCTGGGGGGTGACCATTGACAAATTGGCCGCGAAACAGGTGAGCCTGATAATATTGGGTCGCGGAACAACCAGGGGCATATTGACTGACTTCTCGGGGAACAGTATTATGAAACTGCAGCGAACTTGGGCGACACTGGTAAGTTGATTGTGCATTGGTTCCCGCCTGACTTGAGTAACCGATTTGAGACTGACAATATTGTAGATGCAATGAATGAGGTTGCTTGGTGCTATGTGGAAGGGTTTGGCTGCAAGAAGGACAAGGTACGTAACTTTATGACAGGCCCGGAAGCAACCGAAGCTTCCGAATAGCTTCGTGGTGCAATAGCCATTGAGCTTTCAGCCTCGCATCTACTGTGGCTTGCGCATGCGTCTCTTCCCCTTGACGACTGCATTTGGGCAGCAATGAGGCTTTCCAATCTACATTTGTACCCCACGCGACATCAGCAGCCATTCAGGAAGCCATGAGGCTGACGATATATCCATAGTGGGCAGCTGCGAAATACTATAGGCTCGCGGAAGAAGGTGGAAGCAAGACCTTGGGAAACTCTTGGTAAGTCAAGTTTAAGTTCTGCTCATGTCCAGCTCTGTCACGTTATTATTGACACTCCACTTTCTACCCTTCCCCAAATCATTTATTCGCTGTTCATGTGCATGAGCGGCGGCCACGGTGGTGGCCATCATCCCGTGCAGCGCAGTTACAGATGACTCGAGCGTTAGCGACCGATTCGCTGGCGAGCATGCTCCTAATTACGTGGATAAAGTCGGCTGATGGATTATCTGTGATTTAGGATCTGGAAGGAAAAGTACAATGCCCCGAAGAAGTGAGCGTGAGATTCTGGTTACGACTGCTCTAACCTCGTTTGGCTTCGTATTGTGTTATTTCGGTGATCTGCTCTGCTCTGCTATCTGCGCCTGTTGGTTTTCGTGGGGTTCTGAGAGGTGAGGTCTCTCGGGGTTGGCATTGGCGTTGGCATTGGGGGCTTTGCAAAGCGGGGTCATTTCTGAGCTCAGCGGGCTGGGTCACCCACTTACGTCCTCGTCGTCTCACTCAACTAATTCCTATCGTCCGTCCCGACTCTGAGACTTTGCCCTTTCACCTTACGTATGGGTTCGTCTATTTTATTTTGGGATTGTTGGGTTGTGTGTATAGTATAGTGGCATGCACAGCTAGTGCCTACTTGTACAATACGTAGCACGGGATGGACTCCAGCAGGGGCACAGTTCGAGGCCAGGCCCCTCTTATTTTATTACTTGCGTGAACCTAGCCTAACCTCTACGGAACGGTCCTTTGCGTTGTGCGTGCACTGCGTGGGTCGACGGGCGGGAAGCATACATGACATGAACATGAACGGATGTATGTATGTGATCATGGCGCAGTAGTAGTACGGACCTTTTCTATGTAGGCTGTAGCAAGAAATACACTCCAGTGCAACTTCAGCGTCAACTCCCTCGATGAAATCTCAGTGTCTAGCATTGCAGTGCACTACACTAATCTAGAAATATAGCCTATAGGTATCGATAGAAATAACGTTATATACCATGCCATTCGCAAACCCAACCATGATACTGTACTGTACTATAGGAACGGATAATATACCATACTTAATCAGCTGCATGACCTGCCCTGCTCGCTATCTGTAGATCCATCACCCCCCTCCCCTCCCTTCTTCCTCGGAAGTCGCACACACACATGCACGCACATGCAACCTCGACCTAAGGTCCGGTACGTAGTGTAGTACACATCACATCGCATCGCACCACATCACATACCTCCGGGCCAAGATGAAGTTAAACCAATACAAATCGAATCAGATCAGAGCTTTCGTTCATTCGTTAATAGCATGTAGATATAGTAGGGATCTTTTTATTATTGTTCGGGTGTGGCGGTATGGGGATTTTCGTTTGGTTTCATGGCGGAGTGTTTACTGTTTACTGTTTACTTGTAAATGAAAGGAAGAATGAATCACAGAAAGAGGAAGGGGTGTTGTTTGTTTTAACAGGATATGATTTCCATGTTCCTTCGTATTTGAATTGTGAAGTGAAGCTAGGTAGCTACGTAAGTACAGTTGTCAACCTCCCACCCCAATAAATTGAGTTAAATACATGAATGACTTTGGAAATCGAATTGACAATTGTTAAGTCCAAAAAAAAAGGGTTGAGCCAAGGTGCCTGGCTCGGACGGTGGTGATGTTGGGTGACGCGGCGTTATTAGATCGTCGTGATCAAATCGTCTCGCAAAACAAAATTGTTTTGAAGTTCCAATCGTGGAGCTGGAAGTGTATGTTCATCGCATTATCTTATCATTATTTGAAGAGATTCGTGATGCGCGCGCTGTGTTGCGAAGGTGGTAAAGGTCTGTTCGTTCGTTTGGTATCTTAAGGTCGTGATAATATTCGTAAAAGGTCGTTCGTAAATCTGCGTACGTTGGAGCCATGCATGCTCTTCGTCCGTAACATAAATGCTGTGCTGGCCATGACTCAAGAAAAATAAAAGAGAATAAAAAACAAATAAATGAAATCCGTGGGACATGTGCCCATGCCCCTCCCTTTTCTTCCCGGTTGGTTTCAATTTACATATGTCCAAAACAAAGTGTTTGTCCCTTCTGTCCAGCTATGGGATGTGACCCATACTGACCTGTACCCTCTGTGATCGCCAGCTTGCGCTGATTGTGTGTTGATTTCCCCGGTTCCCTGGGTCTTATCTGTTTGCCCTGTGTCCTTGCCCTGTCCCGTACCGTCGCTGATGCTGATGATGAAAATGCCCAAACAAATAAAGAATCGCAATCATGGAATCAAGAATGTCAACGCTGTGCTCGCTCGCTTGCTAGACAAAATGACAAAGAGAACTACCAAATAGTGCGTGAGCAACAGAGCCTGTGGTGCGTTTGTAAAATATGCCAGTATTCGTGAACCATTGGATGGGCGATTGGACGTGGGTGAAGTAAGATCTTTAGAAGAAAAAAGGCTGTTCAGCCGCCGGCTGTGCTACAGTCCTCGTCCAAATTCCGAGTATTGCACTCCGAGACCAGCTTCGCGAAATTGCGGACCACTTCACTGGGTACTTGATCCCAGAGTAATGACCGTGTGTAGACTTCGGCTGCCGATTTCTTGCTGTTGCTCCTCATCGCAGCCAACGTTTCACCGAGATTGCGTCTTCCTTGGGATGTTGACCTTTGCGGGGCATTCTGTAGGAAGTCTTGGGAAGTGAGGCCGTTATACTGTGCTGCTGACATGGAGAAGAGTTGTTCGTTGTTTTGTTCTTCTGTAGGCTGGGCAAGAGTGTCGCTGAGGTCTCCGAGAACTGATTGAGTTACACCGAGCATTTCGTTCCCTCCCATGGAGGGTACTGAGTTCGACCAGGTGTTGACAGAGGGAAGAGGAGCGGCAGCTTCAGCTACACCGGAGGCAGCGTGCGGAACACCAGCATCATTGAATATATCTTCAAGCAGAGTAGCTGAGGCAACTCGAACATCATCCGACACTTGGGGAACACTTGGAGACGATCCTTTTGAAGCAACAAAGGCACCAACAAGAAGCAACATCAAGAGGAGACCTTGAGCAGCCGGTTTCTCGGGCTCGCTGAGCAGAGAGTTCTCAACCTTCTTGACGGGAACCAGAGCTTGGCTTTCAACCTTGACTTCATGCTCGATGGAGTAGTCATTGAGGAAAGAGATGTTGTCCCAGGCGCTGTCCATAGTGATACTGTCGATATCGGCGTAGTCGGCAGAGAAACCGTTAGAGCTAGGGACCGCAGACATGGCAGTACTCTCAAGATGTTGGACGTGCTCAGTGAGAACGCTAACCTTCTTACGAAGGTCGCCGGTGTCGATTGTATGATTTCGCACCATTTCCTCTTTCTCAAGTTGCATGTTCTCAATGTACTGCTGGTACTGCTGCTCTTTGCGAGCCCACTCATCCAAAGCTAACTTTGCCTCGGCCAAATCCTCCTCGAGGTCATTGATTAAAGCAGTGTAATGCTTCTTCTCATCCTCAAGTCGTTCAGTGTGCTGTTTTTTCCTTTGGCGTGAATCAAGTCTAATAATTATTTACGTTAGCGGGCCGGTGATACCAAAGGGGAAATATGACCAAAATGTGGAGATGCGTACGCTGCCTGTCTGTTTCTTAACAGTCGCTTTTGTTGCTTCAACTCCTTGATCTCTTGCTCGTCGGTTGACTGTCCAATGAGATGGTCGATGTTCGTGAGATTCCTCTCAGCGGGGATATCAAAACGAGCATTCTTCTTTCGAATACCGTCTCCTCTCCTTGTCATCTCTGGATGCGACCTTAAGGCTGGACTATGAGGTCGCATACGTTTAGGCATAGCACGGTGATCCATAGCATCTGCTACAGACCATTCCTTCTGAGGTGAGGTGGGGATGGAGCCATTGGCGGTATTTGCTGAGGAGAATAGTGGTAGTTGTTGATTGCCAGGATTGCTGAATGGAGTCTGCATAGGTCTGTGGAAAAGGGGAGCGTTGACCTCAAATTCCGCAGGTAGTCCATCATGCCCTCCTTGCATGGGCGTGCTCATGCCCGAATTGTTGCTCACCGGCCACCCTTGGCTCTGGTGCCCGCCATACGACGACTGTTGCGAATCAATACGCATGAAAGGGTTGTTGTTATTGTGGTGGTTGTTGTTGTTATTTTGGTCAACAAATGGGTTGTTAGACGCCATAGGTTGATGTTGCTGCTGCATGTCGACGTGTTGCCATTCATCGGCTTTTGGTGAGAACAATGCTGAGGAGACTGCAAACGAATCTCGCCGGCTGCCGTTCATGTGCGGAGACATTTCTAATCCTGAGTCCAACGCGCTGTGATCGAGGATGTTCTCATCTAGAATACTTCCCTCGTCTTCCTCAAAGTAATTTTGGTGCGTGTCGACGGACAGCGCTGACGATCTGTAGAAGTTGTGCATGGCAGGAAATGCTGCCATCGTAGAGGATGATTTTTGGTGGTGGTGGTGGTGAAAGTCGTGGTGGTGGGGAAGCGAAGTTCGGATGGGAGGTAGCGGTGAAGCGATGAAAACAGAGGAATAATGGCCGACGATTACGACGATTATTTGGTTTTAATGGTGCGGGCGGTAGAAATCACTGACTGTAATGGTCGAGTGAAGTCGAGTTCGTGTAATGACAAAAAGCCGTGATGTCTGATGTCTGATGTCTCCCGGTGGATGGGAAAGACAAACGAGGTGAGTTGTTGTAAAGTACCGTTGGCAGGTATGAGGAGAGATCAGATCAGATCTTTCTTTACGATAGGGAACGGGCCCTCTAGGTTCTTATCCTAAGCCATATCCCATCCCAAGCCAAGCCCTAAGCTACCTCCGTATGCCATGCCATGCCATGCCATGCCCATGCTACTGTACTAGAGCACCGTATCCCATGAGCATGAGCCTCTCCTGCGCTCCTGGCAGTGGCAGCGGATAGTCGTCCCACCCGAAAGGGGATCTCTGATACTGGACTGGGCCTGGGGGTGGGGTTCTGGAGAGAGCTGTAGCCACTCACCAGCTGGAGGACTTGCCCCCTTGCACCTTGTAGCCAGACAGGGAAGAACGGGAAAAAGCAAGGCGGGTGCGCGGGTGCAAGCGATACCCTTCACGCTTCAAGGGCAAGGTCAGTCGGCCTCCTACCTACTTACGAAGCATATTAGGTACGGTGGTAGGCCTGTCTCTCGGGGTCTCATCCCACTTGCTCTCTGCTCGCTAGCTGCCTCTGCCTCTGCTCTCTAGGTCGCTGTCCACCACTCCTTCTCCCTCTGCCTGCCCCATACTCGTTGGGCATCAAGATGGTTGTAGGGGGGTGAGTCTTCTGGGCTCGCTCTCTCGCTCTCCTGTACTGCTGCACCGTATGCCTGTAGCGAGCAGTCGTGCCGATAGGCCTCTTACGGTGGTGTTGCATGACAAGCGGCCGGGCCCAAGTTTGTTTCCGCAGCTAAACCATGCCCCCGAGATCTTATTGGAGTCGTCAAGCTGGCGCTCCGTCCTCCCGCCCAAAAAGAGTCACCTAATCCTGAGGATATGGAGCGATAGCCAGCGATAGGCTGCAAACCCCAGTAGCTCGCAACAGTAGCGAACGCCAATCGTTCGACTTGGGGCAAGATGCTCAGTGTGGACGGCTTTTTTCCGATTAGGGTTGAGGGCTCCTTGTCACGCGTTACGGATTCGAGCAAGTGCTACGAATAGCTAGCCCTTCCCGGACCTTTTGTTTACGGATTTCCGTTTTGATCGAACGCTTCTTCGTCGTGATGATCATGAAGCCTATGAGTTTGACCTAATACGAAGTAGTGTCCCAAACCAATCCCTATAGGTGCCGGTATGCCATCACACATGGCAGTCCTCACTCGCGCGGCGCCTTCAGTGAAGCCCGACCTGATAGGAGGCCGTTTCTATGTCAAACTGCTGCACCGTTCGTTCGCGTCCTACGAGTCCGTACTCCGTACAAAGTGAGCAGAGCAGCGGTACCTAAACAAATAAATCCTGCGGTGCGGTGCCCAACGCCCTAGGGCAAGATGTAACTGGTTCTCGATGCCTCGTCTCGTCTCCCACTTGCTGGAGCCGGCGCCGGCTGCGGGAGAACATCGACGAGGATTCCCATGAACGGACTAGTGAAGAACCCCGGTCCGCATACCTTATTTGAACGCGACATTTGGCAAGCGCAGGGGCATGAAATAATGTCTACAATTTATGCGCGAAATACTGTACTATACAGATCCAAGGCACGTCTGACGACATCAAATCTAAAGCTATTTCTATAGCTCAGCGTCCAGGACAAACAGGACAATCGAAGCATAAAACAGACCCACGATAATCCAGGTAATATCAACTCCAACAAGGACAAGTAAGTACCTTCGCAAGTGCGAGCGGTAGTTGGGATGACCAGAAGCGAGGTCCTTCCAGAACAATGATCTTCCAAAGTCTGAGCGGTGAACCGTGTCGACGTTCGTTCGACTCATACATAGTGGAGACAGCGAACAGAAGGATTACCCGCGAGTGGCTGGTAACATAAACAATCCCCTTGTATGACCGCCGCTCCCTTTTCCACGACGACGTCTCAAACGCACCAAACCCTCCCTTAACCTGCTAGTCCTAGTACGTACAGTCCTTCGTATCAAGCACTCTCTTCAGCGGCCGGCCGGGCACAGTGTGCATCTATTCACCGCCCATGCTGCTATTTCGGGCCACCACAAATAGAAATCCAGAAAGACAAAAAATACCTGTCCAGATCCGCTCGCCAGTAGTCGCAAGCAAACAAAACAACTACTTCATTTGTATCCTGCCACAATTGCAATTGGATGATTCCAATTGTCGGTCTGGCACTCCGAAACGTTTCGCGTATTCCTTCCCGAACCCATGTAACTCAATTGACATTGTTTTCCAACAATCAGTTGGCTGCGACGCGTGGTGCGAGTGGAGTGGTCGTCTGGCAAACTAAAAGGTAACAAAACACCGGTGCTCGGAGTGAGACGTGCATTCATTCCCTTCCTTCTTTGTCCCACGGAATCTGAGATCGCAAATGCGTGCGTCCTGCAGAGTTTCGTCCGGACAGCCGCATTTGATGCAAGGCTGTACAGTATCCGCGAGTGCCACACATAAAACCTCGTGGTGAATTTTTATATCTGCCGTACTCAACTGGAGAATTCTCCGAGTAAATTTACCTAGATAATTACTAGCAAGATCAAATCCATCAATCTCAAGATTAATTCTGGCCATTGCGTCAGGATGGCGGTAGCGGTGTAGAAAGACAGGTTTTTTACTTTTAGACTCCCAACAATAACATGATACGGTCCGTATCATACCGACTGTAGCGGTGAATCGATACTATAACCAGTATGATCCCGAACCATTTGCTTCATCCAGTGAATACGGAAACAAAACTTGAGTCATACTTCTGCGATGTACGAAGTATGGTGTCGGAAAAGAGGGATGCGGTCCACAAAGCTTAATACGACCCAATGGCAAGCTCAACCCGGCTCTGAAACATAAAAATGGATTTGATTTCCCGGCATTGAAAGTAAGGCCCAGGAATAGCAAAAAGGCCACTGAAAAAGCGCAAGTGCGAAAATTCTCCGTGAGAGCTTGAACGGTGGAAGCGAGAAACGGACCACAACCAGATTATCACAATCTGACTTAACGGCACCCGCTTACGAATGCCGGTGGATCGAATGCGAAAATGCCGTATGATTGAAAAAGGTAAACAATTGAAACGAATGTGCGAAAGGCTAAAGCTCGTATACTTTGCTTTTAGGACTAAGCCCTCGATGTAGATGATTGTAAATATTGGAAGGAAAAACAAAGCTACAATAATCATTATATTCTTTTCTAAACTTTTTGGTGCAGCAATAAGCTGAGAGCTATGGCACTCGAGCCTTGCACTCGAGCCTTAGCCTTAGGGGACTTCGAGTCCGGGTATATCCTTCTATCAACCTTCCACGCCAAGCACATCCCTGCCACGGAAATAGAGCACAATGCCCACGGTGTAGTGGGGAGTGATAAACCAAGAGAGAAGAAAAGAATGGGACTGAATGAGCAATCAATGGCATGACCATGTAATCGTTCTAAGACCAGCTTCCCCGTGGCCACGAGCAAGTTTATCGTTAGCGGTGAAGCAGATATCAAGACAACTGAACGTAGTCTTGCTGCATAGACTCTGCATCGGGCTTTCCATTTTCTCCAAAATACTCCTCGTCAAGGTCATCCGAATCGACATCATCGTCGTCGATCTCTTCATCCTCATCACTCGACAGATCACTACTTTCATCCTCTGCTGATGCATCACGGCGGCTTGAATTGGTACGCATAACGCTCGCCTTGTGTCGATGCGGTAGTTTGCAGCCTCTCGTAGTACATGTACCAGTGTTGCTGAAGTCGGGGCATTCATGAATATGGCGATCTTCACAGCTTGTGCCTTTCTCGCAGTAGCCATAAATCGCAAAGGGTCTGCAGACCAAAGCACTTGGAGAGACACGAACATGCGTGTAACGACAATTTGCATTGGAACAATTTCCCTTTGCAAAGTGCAAGCAGTTGGGAGTTCGTTCTGGGGTGAGATCATGTGAAAGGTCACAAGACTCTCCACTTGGACACGACCCCTTTAAAAGGAACTCTTTGCAGACTGCAACTTTTGAGGCATCATGAATGTAACGGCATCTTGGGCCTTTCGAACAGGTTCCTAGATAATCGTATTGTTAGCTGAAACCCAACCTACTCCTCCAACTTGCTCTGTGATGCAAAATCAGTCGGACGCTGGAAAGAAAGGAGCTACCCGTATTTGTGAACATTTTGCATGGTTCATTTATCTTTTTGATGAGCGCATTTTTCCTAGTATCATGTAGATCAGTATTGCAGGGAAGTAATGGCATCCGCGCCAGTGTGGATGGTAGTCGTTCGTACCGGTGGGCCTTGACGATACCAGAACGGTACATATTGCCGTTTTTGCTTCTGTAGAACCTCACACCACCGATTAAGGCAGTCTTCGGTGTAGCATTGGCAGCATTGAGATCACCTAAACGGAGTAAGTCTGGTTCTTGGGTACACAGGTCGCCCTGTTGTATTCTATGGCTGTGGATGGCCGCTTACCAGGAACTTTGAGAAGTTTGCTGCCATTCTTCGCAACTCGAAATTGAATTCCTTGGACATTGATCTCGTAGTTGGCGGGCGCAGTTGCAGAGTGTTCTTGGGGTGCGAGAGCGCCATAATTATTGGTGGCGAGACGCTGTAGATGCCTGTTGAATTTTCCCTTTTCGCGCACGTCTCGCTGCATCAGTTTCTGTTTCCGAGTTTCCTCCATCGCTTTAGCCCTAATCTGGCTGTCTTTCTCAAAGACATTCGTATTTATCAACTGTAAATGGCGGTCTTTCTTCGTAACCCAGGCAGGAACAGCTTTTGGGTTGTCGTTCGTAGCGAGTTGAGATGTTGAGGAATCCTCAGGAGCAGAGATGCTGCCGTTCAAAACCAGGGTGCGGTTTCTGTGTACATGACCAGCTCCTCTTCCTCTGCCTCTGTGCCCTCTCGAAGAGTATCCCCCACGACTGGGTGCCCATGCTGCGCTGGGTTGTGCGTAGTCTTGCGAGGCGTTAGCGGTGTGTTTGTCGAAGCACTGCGATCTCATACTTGGATAGGTGTTGGCACTCATCGATGGCATGTACTGTGTTTGATGATCTGATGTCTGACTGTTCTTGTGCCTGTTGATCTGACCTGGAGAGAGGACGAGGTTAGCTGGAAAAGAGGCAAACGGATGGGGGCGTGGCAAACTCACCAGCGAGCTGGCTGATCTTTGCGAGAAGGATGGCTTGGTCTTCAGATGCCATTGTGATGGTTTCCTGTTTGTTAGTTAACAGTCGAAGTGGTGCATTCGGGCACTTTTATACTAGAAATTTTCACGGAAATATTATTGTAAGGAGGCAGGTGGGAAGTTGATAATAGGCGGGCGATTGAAGATGATTGTGATGGTGTTGACCGTGACACAGAGCTTCCACTAGCGTCATCTCATAAATACTGTACCCTTGTAAGCTTAACATTCATAGCTCTCCGCATTCTTCTCCACGTCCCAGGCCACAAAGAACGCGTTATTGGCCTCAACTCCAACTCCTTCTTCTTCTACATGGACCGGCTGCGATAATCATCATTGTCGCTTTCCCCAGCATCATGGCAGACCTTTCCATCAAACCAGATCCTGACGCTCCAGGCGCAGGCGCATCGCCCGCTGCCTTCGAGGAAGACATCTATGAAGACGCCGGCGACCTCGAATTCAACCAAGATCCCAATTTCCAGTCACTATATCTATCCAAAGTACCCAAGTATGTTTGGGAGGCCTGGTCCAAACTCGACGATGATGCCGAGATCCAGATTGGGACCATCAGGAATTCCACGGTCATTGGAGAAGATGGCGCGCAAAAGGCATGCATGCCACTCTATATACAATCTGACAACCGTACTGACTATTATGGCAGCAAGAACTCACTATGCTCCTCTCTTCTAATATTGCAGAGCACCAGCCTATTCCAAAGGAGTATCAGTTAGATATCAATAATGAATCTGTTAAGAACACATTCGTTTTCACCGAGAAAGACCTCCCTGGCTTCAAATCCAAATCGAATCAGAAGTTCGACCCTTCCAGCGCAAACATGCCAAGTAGACTTATGCGCAATAAGAATGAGAAGCCTGCCGCCAACAAACCTTTCAACCCAGACAGAAGGTTCCAACCGTATTTCAGGAAAGCAATACCGAGTTAGTACAGTGGCATACTTCTATAAGCCAAGCTAATGTATGTGCAATCAGAACGTACAACTCTTGCCGGAAAGGTCGCCCACGAGTTGAACTGCATACCTATCGATAACCCCGAATCCCAGCGTCTCCTCTCGGCGCGTACTCTGGAAGCCATGAGGCCTAAGATGCATACGAAGTTCTTGGGCGCTGAGGATGTTAGTTCTGTTGGTGCTGGGTTCATTCAGCCCGGCACAATCGCTGCGCAGAACCAGTGGGATGCATTTATTGTAGGTTACTCCACTTTCCCAAGCTGACTATGATACTAACTCCATCTACAGAAGAAACCCGGCCAGGCAGGGGGCAATCGCCCTCAAATGCAAAAGACTGCACGTATGCCTCAAAACGAGCTTCTGGATAAGATCTTCGAATGCTTCAAGAAATATAACTACTGGTCCATGAAAGCTCTACGCGCCGAGCTCCAACAACCCGAGGCATACCTCCGCGAGACATTGGAGAGAGTAGCTGTGTTGGCGAAAAGTGGTCGGTTTGCTACGCAATGGTCACTGAAGCCCGAAAACAAAATCACGAACTACGAGGCTATGGGTGATGCTGTGGCGCCTACGACGGAGGGAGTTGAAGATTCCGAATTTGGAGACCTAGATGATGACGATGATGATGAAGATGTTAAATTCGAGGATGTTTGATTGGTAATCGGACCATTTACATGACTGGCGTTACGGATGCTCGGAAAATTTGGGTGATTGCATCCGGCGGTGTTTTATGCATCTATATGGAGGTGCTGGGTGACAGGGTTCAAATCAGAAGACCAGTTCGGACAGAGCGGGTTCGGATTCTTTATGATAGAAAATGAATAAAACTATAGATTTCTCATGGCGTTGCATATGTGAGTGGTGTTGATATCTGTCTCCGGTAACCCCTCCAAAAAGCAAAGCAGTCTGAAGCCCCTCGAAGTGGCAACATTTTTCATGAGTGCTTTTTGGTCAGCTACCTTGTACTCTCTATCAGAGCACCATAGCCTTGTCTCGGTCATATCGAAGCGATGTCTTGTTTTTGATCTCGGCCAAACCCAAGCCCAACTCCAAATTTCCCAATTACTTTCTTTCATAATTGTTCAAATTCCCCCAAATAGCTACACAATCGACACTTCGGTACGACCTCCTTATTTAAAGCACAAGCCGCCCTCGTCTTATCTACTGGAACCAACTAGAAACAGGCAAATCATGTAATGCCTGCTACAACATACCTAGTGATCTCAAGTCAGGCGTTCTGTTCTTCTTTACTGGTGGACAGGTATGTCTTACTACCTGCGTTATTTGGCACATAGTTATCTCCGTGGCACTGTATCTCAATGATAATGACAATAACAATGATTTACAACTAGTTTGGGTCGAGAAATCTACCCCATTACTGTAACTAACAAGTTGGATGGGTAGGTCTAGATTGTAGATATATTTCTGTTTAGTACGGAGTAATGAAGCTACTCTTGCTTTCTTACTCACTTTTCACCGAAGAGCGCATGTAATTGGAAATTGACTCTGCTATTATTCAGGCCCAATAATCTCCTCAGCACGCTCAGCATCCTAGATAATTGCAGCCTTATGGGTTGGTTATCCCTGTGGCTGCCAGGCAGCCAGACACTCAGGCAGGCAGCCACGCAATATGTCAACTACAAGGTCTCTCCATCGATTTATCATCGCGGACATGTTAGCATGAATGAAAACTTGCATGGCAGTCTCAAACAGTCAACCGATCAAGTTGCGACTTCTCGCGTATTTTTCACCAGCTCTCTCACAGTTCTCTCTACTTCTTCCTTCCTCCCCCTAACCGCCCACCTAACGTCCTTCTGCATGCCAGTCTCCCTGAAATCCAGTCTCCCTAATTCATCCCCCGCATTCTTCATCAAGCGTCCCAACCTCCCAGTACTCAATTACACAACCCGCCACATCGCGAAAACCAGCTGCGAGGTGCAGCCTTGCATCGTTCAGCCGTTCAAGATTAGTACACGCAGCAAAGGCATGTATCAGTGTGGCTGCGAAGTTGATGAGGTTGCTGTTTGTCAGCATCTGGGTGTGCAGATCTGCTTTCCATCCAGTTTCTTTTTCAACTCAGCTCTGCTTTATGCTATTAGTCTTGAGTGTGATTCTTTAATCGCTATATCGAAGGCCAGGGGGATTTGATCGAACCCCCTAGACATGTCACTCGTTCATACGCTTAGTAGATAACTCAGTTTGAGATCATGTGCATAGAGGAGCAGGCCAAGTTGCGTGGAAAGACTTCAAGACACATTTTAATTTGTTATGTCTTGAACGTGGATGCGTCAAATAGCTGCAGTCCGCCGCTCCGAAATGCAACAAAAAGCCCAGATAGGATCACTGCATGCTTCTGAGACATGATTGCAGCTGTGTAGGACACGAGGTGTTTACCCCTGGCAACTGGCAATGGGAGCATCGTTATTATCTACTCTGTGCAGACTCGTCACCTGTTTTGAAGGACCAGAGAGGATCAATTGAGGTACAGCAAGTACAGATGCGATTTTTGAACAATCGCGTCCCGTTGAGCGTGGAGTGCAGCAATCTAGGTCATCGGATGGAGCGTACCGGCACTTGGTTGTAGGCTTTTGTTCCAAGTGTTCAGAGGAAACATATCAGGTAGCACTAGTCTAGCCGAAAAGGCAAGGCGCCAGGTAACTCTAATTCAACCATTACCTTTCCACCTTCAACATACACCACAGAACCCCTCTTCTCTTTGGATTTCTTTAGATATCTTTGGACCAAGAAAAGGCTGCGAAATCGGGGTTCAATAGCTTGAGAGAATCAAACGGGTCTGTAGATAGGAATACCACGTACAGCTACAGAAGACATGCATCGAAGTGAAAAGATATTCATCTGAATCCTGTAAGTCTAACTCCGGCTTGTCTCAGAGTAGGAAAAGTGCGAATCTCGTCAAACTTGATGGACTTAGAGTCTCTAAACTATAGAGAATTACACGATAAATTATTAAAAAGTATAGAAAACCACAAGGAGTAACAGTAGTGTAAGTGAAGAAGAAAGAGATCTCAATGAAAAGGAGGGGTGGAGTGGAGTGGAGTGGAGTGGAGTTAATTTTAGCGCGTGCAGGGGAGCTTCTCAAGCGAGTCTTGGCGTCTGCCTCGTCAAATCAACCAAGCTCTCCCCGCGTTGAACTTCAGCCTCATCTTGGGAAAGGTTTCTGAATACCCTCAAAACACCCTCTTATGAACTGTACCACGCCATAAACTCATCATGGCATCTCCAAAGGTCTCTGCGGCTCTGCAACAAATCGCAGCATCAGAGGACAAGGGACCAGGTTACGAAGCTCTACTCTCCCAAGTCCAATTCACATCTAGCTCCGCCCAACTCCCAGGAGACCTAATCACCATCATCGACGCCATATTCGCCGACTCGTTAGGCATAGTAGCCACACGGTCGCTTGCTGGTTTATTTGTAGCAAAACTGAAGAGCCTGAAAACAAACGAAGTCAAAATCGAAGTTGGCGAGCATGCTCTAGGCATCTTCCAATCCCAAGCGGCCTCCTACGAAGAACAGAATGCGCACGTACGCGAGCTCATGGCAGATGCGTACGAAGAAGATGAAGCAAATTTGGAAGCTGCGAAGATCCTGGCGGGCATCCCTCTCGAATCGTCGCAGCGCAAGGTGTCAAATGAGGATAAAGTCAAGTTCTGGATTCGCATTACGAGGAACTACCTTGAGGTCGATGATACTACACTCGCTGAACAATATCTCAACAAAGCCAAGAATCTCATATACACTGTCTCAGACCGCGATCTGAATCTACATTTCAAGCTCTGTCAAGCCCGTATCCAGGATGCGAGACGCAACTTTTTGGCTGCGGCGCAGGGATATCAGGATATCAGTTTCTTGCCGGTCATTGCAGAGGAAGAACGTCTTCATACTTTGAGCATGGCTATCAAGTGTGCGGTTTTGGCACCAGCTGGTCCAGCTAGGAGTCGGGCGTTGGGGAGACTTTACAAGGATGAGAGAGCTGCTACGCTGGGGGAATATGGTATTTTGGAGAAGATGTTTCTGGATAGGCTTCTGACGCCGGAGGAAGTAGCAAAGTTTGCTGAAGGACTGGCTGAACACCAACTGGCAAAAACCTCTGATGGAAGTACGGTATTGGCAAAAGCTGTCGTGGAGCATAATTTGCGAGGTGCTTCTAGACTGTTTAACAATATCGGCTTTGATGCTTTGGGACTGTTACTGGGTTTGGATGGCGATAAGGCTGAAGAAACCACCGCTAGGATGATTGAGCAGGGTCGATTGGTGGGCAGGATTGACCAGGTTGAGAGGTTTATCTGGTTTGAGGCTCATGAGGCTTCGGGTGAGAAGGGCAGTGGTAGAGCTGAGGGCGTTGTTGGGAAAGAATTGCGGAGATGGGACTCCAATGTCCAGGGTCTTGCTGAAGAAGTCGAGAAGGTTACTTCAGAGTTGCAGCTACGGTACCCTGTGAGTGTCTTGCATGTATTATTGAAGATCTCAAGCTGACATTTGCATAGGATTTTGTTGCAGCCAACTTAATCGTTTGAGCCTATCATGACATGAAGATATCACGGCGTTGAGGAAGATGTGCCACGCAGGAGTCTTTGGCATTATTTTGATGGCGTTTACGAAGAGACGAGATTGACATAGACAACATGCCCAAAATCGCAAATAGAACATCATTGCGAGCACTGATAAGTCCTATCTCAATTAATAGTGCTACTTGTGTGCAGTTATGGAAATATGCAGAGATAGTTACTTGGTGCGAGATCTCTGAACACATGGAGACTATTGGTTTGGCGTGATTATCTCGAAACTGAAGAAAATCCGAGATATCTGGTTGTCCACTCATGAGTTACTATACTAGATATACAAACTAAAGGACGAATTCTTTGAAGCAATATCCTGTACAATAGCAAGTTCAATGAGGTTACGCAACGATGCATTGCTTTTGTTCTGGTGGATCGCATGGCTTGTCGCCCGACCAACCCATCAGCCCCACATCAACAAAGATACAATAGGGCGCCCAACCTTCCCGGGCCAGGATTTCAATATTCTGGACGCGATAATTATTTTCGACGACGCGCAATTGCTTTCATTGCTTTGCGACAGTCTTGCTCGGAGCATGGAATTACGAATCACGACTTGTACCAAATCACTCGACAACAATAACTTCTATTTATAATCCGCATCGCTTGCTTCCTTGCAATGGCTACCGCATCTCCAACACCCATGGGCTCCTCCCATTTCGGAGGCCTCTCTCGAAGACCCTCGTCACGACAGACATATAAACCTGCAAGGCCTCCGCTGAACCGTACAGATTCTGTGCCTCCTGCGTCTCATGCGCGGACGTATTCGCTCAACGACAGCTCTGACGATGAAATTGTCATCCCCATGATGAAATTCAGCGCCGAGACGAATGCATTGCTCAATGATGCTGCCCTGGCTGTCGGGAGATCTTCCCCGAGTTTCAAACACAATACATCGGACCCAGAAGAAATATACAAGTTCCGGGGTGTAAACACAGGCCAAGACGGAGTATCACCCCCGGGTTCCCAAGTCCACAGCCCCTTCCCAAGAAGAATAGTACGATTGAGCGGTACTCCTGGCTCCTCCACTCTCCGAAGAAGATCATCAACATTGTCTAGTGCTGTTCGGAAGCACAATGAACAGCAAGCAGCTCCAAAGGCGGAAACCCCCCTTGACCTCAGCACTCCAGCGCCGGTCCCAAGGACCGTTCGAATCCCTATCACACATACTGGCAGCCAGGCTAGATCTGCAGGCTCCTCTGGGCATTCCTCGAGCAGAACGGACTCTGCATCGCGAAACGAGGAAGAAGAGCATGGTTCACAAGGATATCCTGCCAGCATTGTCAGGTCTCAATTGGGTGCCAGCCAGGGAAGCGTTTCAAGATATGGAGGAATCGGACGCGCAAGATATGGCGAAGAAGTAGGTCTTCAGAGTTCAATGCGAACCAAGCCGAAGATCAACGGGAGATTTTTAAGCGGTCCTGCTAGGAGGGGAAGGATACGCAAAAATGATGAGGAACAGAGCCCATTGGAAGAGCAGGGCGATGGTTTGGACGCTGCTGGATCGAGTCAAGAGCCTGAGAGCCAGGAGTCTCAAGCGCCGGAATCGCAAAGCCAAAATCCCTCCAGCCAAGAGTCCGAGGTGAATCGAGATATTTACCCACCGTCCTATCGAGACTTTGCTTCTGGAAGTCCCGTGAGCTCAAAAGAGGCCATCAATTCAATCCTGAGATCTAAGTCTCCACCACCTCCAACACTATCCAGTTCTCAGAGACCAGCTGGCGGAGACTCAATTGCTCGCGCTCCACTGCAACCGATACAGCCTGTATTTAAAGTACCAGCGCCGAGGCCAGATCTTCCTTCAGCACACGACCAAGAGAATGAAGCTCCTCCAACGTTCAAAAGAAACAAACAAGCACCTCTTATTCATCTCGACAAGTTGGAGAATGTGCCGGTTCGACCTGCAAGCATGGACATGAGTGCTCTGCGCTCTGCTGGGTCTCCGGAAAGACGAGCTTTAGCTCCCAGGAGTCAAAACACCCCTCGGAGACCAGCGCCACCTCCTCCAAAGATGTCCATTCTTGACGCCGCAACTAGTACTGCTGGAGCAGCTACAACCGCGAATGCCGGTGGGAAGAGAAATAGGATGAAGGTCAATGGAAAGTATTATACCAGACTAGACTGCATTGGACGTGGAGGAAGTTCAAGGGTATACCGAGTTATGGCAGAGAACTCGAAATTTTTTGCTTTGAAAAGGGTCACTTTTGATGATGGGGTTGATGACATGACAAGACGGGGCTTCGAGGGGGAAATCGATTTACTCGAGAAGTTGAAAGGAGTCGACCGAGTCATCCGTCTCTATGATCATGAAATGAATGAGGAGAAGGGTATACTCAGTGTAGTAAGTACCTCAAGTCTGTTACTTTCTCTTCAGTGTTAACACTCAGGCAGCTCATGGAAATGGGGGAATTGGATATGAAAAAGATCTTGGACATGCGTCTTGGAATTGAGAACGCTAAATTCGATGCGAGTTTTGTCCGTCACTATTGGAAGGAAATGCTCTCGTGTCTTGAAGCAATCCACGAGCACGACGTCGTACACTCCGACCTTAAACCCCATAATTTTGTCCTGGTCCAAGGCAAACTGAAGTTAATCGATTTTGGAATCGCCAATGCTATTCAACCCGATGAAACCGTCAACGTCCACCGCGAAACTCAAATCGGCACACCAAACTACATGTCCCCAGAATCACTGATGGACTCGAACGCCAAACCTGATTCCCGCGGTCGGATTGCAAACGGACCTAAGCTTATGAAACTGGGGAAGCCGAGTGATATCTGGAGTCTGGGATGTATCCTCTACCAAATGACTTACGGCCGTCCGCCTTTCGACCATATCCAAAATCAAATCCAGCGCTGTCATGCGATTATCAACCACAATTACCATATTGAATACCCTACACTCGGAGTGGGCAACGTGCCCGTACCAGCATCGCTCATCAAGACCCTCAAAAAATGCCTGTACCGAGACCAATACAAGCGTCCTTCTGCAACAGAACTGTTAAGCGATAAAGACCCATTCCTCAACCCTATCGATTACGACGACCTTGCACTTCCGATCACAGAGGAATTGCTCGGGCGAATACTGTTGAATGTAGCAAGCAAGATGAAGCACGCGACGCCGAGTGAGAGCGAGTTGTTGAAATTGTGGCCACAGGGGTATTTCGAGCGGTTGAGGAAGAATCTGGCGGATGGGAAGCCATTATGATGTAAGGGAGGTTGGTGTCTTTGATTCCTGTTTGTTTAGCGGGTGTTTGGCGTGGGATAGGGTATGCATATACATTTTTTATACAAGAGAAGGGCTTCTGTTTATAGCAAGTGTGTTTTGAGTATGATTGGTTGGTTTGGTTGGACCGGAACGGGTTTGTAGGAAATGGTACAGGCAGTTGTATATATATGACTTATGACTTACTTGAATTACGATCCAGTGGAATAGTGAACGGTGGACCTTTGCCTAGGGTTATCCTTACCTTAATTCTGTTATATATATAGTGTTGTCACGTAGTAGCATCTTATAGGAAGAAATATCCCCTGATGTTAACTAGACTTGTGATAAGGGACCTATAGCTCTAGGGTATGATCGCTATAGTATAGCTCTGACCCGTGCGCTTTAGGGGGGGAATTTTAGCGAACCACTCGCTATAGATACTTTATAGTGGATCTAATAGTCGGTTCGTCCTTCTTTGCTCGCCTTCGCTCACAGTCGGGGTAAGCGAACGTCACAGGTAAGCGATTGTCACAGTAAGAAAACTATACTAAAAATCGCGATTTCTCACTTAAAAAAATATTTTAAAATCTATATAAGTCTGCTACCTTATAAATGCATATACTAATAATCAATATTAGGCAAATAGAGTCTTAGACATAGTAATTAAGTTATATAACTAATTAAAATTAAAATTATAAAGGTTATACAGCTTGCAAGTTATAAAAAGCACGCTTTTTAGGCGTAGAAGTACTATAAAATAGGTATAGAAAATAGCTATTTGCGATTTTGGTAAGGAAACCCATATAAATATCTCACTATGACGTTTGCTTACCTGTGACGTTTGCTTACCCCAACTGTGAGCGAAGCGAGCGAAGAAGGAAGGACCGACTATTATAGATGATTTTGCTTAAAGGGCCTTATAAGGGCCATTAGCGCCCTAAGCTGCCTGAGGCCCTATATATTCGGGACTTTTTGGCGGAACCTCTGATGGAAAACTATGTATAGGCCTTGTATGCAGGATGCCTAGTTGCGTAGCGCTAAGCTAGTGTGACTGCCATATGACTTAGATATCCAAACAAAATTGCAACATCAAAAAAACAGGGCTGGTGAAGAAATCCGAGACCACGGCCATTGGCCGTTTTCTTCTAGGGAATCGTAGGGAGCAACCGAGAATTCAACGCCAACCTCAGCAAATGACTGCAGAAAAGTATCGATGAAGACCTGAATATCTTTTCGATAGTCATCCCCTATCGAAGGATATTCCGTACTTCCATTGAAGAAGCTCGAAAAGTAAGGAGATGTTAGTCTAACGGCTTTAAGCTTGGATAAAACCGTGTAGGATCCAAGATGGAGATGCTGCATGATATTTTTAAGAAAGTCGAGCGGACTAGATTCATCAGGAGAGTCGGGATAAAATCTTTCCCATTCAGAAGTACCCCAATAGTCAACTAAATGCAAGCTGATTAAAGAAGGTGGGAGCAGTGACTCAACATCCAGTGGGAAAGGGTTGGTTTGGCCAAACAACCAAAGAGTTTCGGTTGTAAGGTGATTCAACGCCGTCATCTGACCTAGAGTTGGGAACAAGAGAGATGGAAAGTCGGACCGTTCCCATGAACATCCTGGTGTCGTGGTCAGATGTAAAACTTCGAGGGTCCTTTTAAGTTTCGAGAGTCCTGTGCAGATATCGCTGTCCGTTTGCCAGAATTTGTCTGGCGATAGATCATTTGATCCATTACCCCATTCGGCATAAAAACGTCTGAGGTTGGGAAATGCAGACCCAATAACAGGCGCGACGAAGAATCAACTCCTTTGCATTTCTGTGGACCAACTCCGGTTTCACTTGATCTGATATATGGCGATCGGCAAGCATTAATCTCCAGTGGTTCATTCCCTTGATCTCGATACGTTCGAGACACGGGCAGAACTCAAGGACCAGCCGAAGAACCAGCGTAGGAGGATTAATTTGCGTATTTTGCTCCGAATGAGCCTCAAACGTAATCGTTCGAAGTGATTGGAGGGCGCGAACTGATGTGGTTGAAAGATCAATCGTATCAATTGACTCATGTTCCCCATACATCCATTGAGCAGGAGCTAGCAATCTTTCAATCCCGAACAGTTCTGGACATTCAGGATACCACCCACCCGCAAGCACTCCAGGAGAGACACAGCCAAGGATGGTAAAGAGAGACTCAAGCTGCAGAGTCATTCCCAGAATCGCTCCAAATATTTGAAAATGCTGAAAGGTCAGGGGATTGCCAGGATCAAGATTCAAACGACGAATAATAGATACGTCGTCAGCAAAAGCTGGCGGCCAATCGATTCCACTCCAACACTGTGAGACTACTCGATCCATCTCTTCGTCCTTAAATGCTTCGCCTAGTTGCGTTTCACTTTGCACAAGAGCTCCCAGGCCAGACAGAACGCCCACCCACACCAAGGAGGACACCAGCGGTCTTAGATGCCGTGCGCTCAATAGGGTGCGGAACAAGCAAAGTAGGTCTTTTCGACTTCTCAAAACAACAATTTTGTAGAGAAAGCTTGTTGCTATGGCGTTGAAATTGCGAGAGACTTGACAGAGGTTGCAGAGGGCAGACCGCGACTCGAGGAAAGCACGATCCAGTTGCGGTGCGTCGCCCCATGACTCAAGACTCGTGACTCTAACCCCAGCGGTTGGCAATAAAAAGTTCATAATTCTCAGTTGCAGTTCGCGAGGAAGTAGAAGTGGACTTGCTGTAGAACGACTGGCGCCGTGGATCGAGGTACTGGTCGCCATGTTTAATGTGGTTTGAATTCAGGATGTCGACTTGTAAAGACATCCACGAGTACCCCTTGGTAGTCTTTGAAAGCGCTCTCTGAAGAAGCAACTCATTCGATACTGCCCAAAGTAATCGAGAACTCAAGGAGTCAAGGAGCCAAAAGCAAAGCAGTGAAAAGAAAGGTGAGAAGTGAAAATCAGACGGTCCGAAAAGGCGGGGTTTGTTGGAATTTCAAGCGAGCCAATCGAATAACTATACCTAAAGCTGGCCAAAAGTATTTGACAGTAGCATAAAGGCATCTAGTCTTTGTCTGTCTTTTTAATATTGAATAATAAGCAACGAAATTCAGAGCTGCGGCGTACGATTTAGTGGGATTGCGATCATATAAGTGTCTGGCCATGGCGTCTTGGGACGACGCGGCGACCAGAGGCTTGACGAGTGCTTGCTAAGGATTTGATGAGGAGCTACCCATGCAAGCCCCTTATTAAGCTTCTTCTGCGTTTATATCGATTATTTCATTCTTAGAGGTGCTGCTTCTAGCAATCATTCATGGATATCGAAACGCTTTGCAGCGAAAATTGGTGTCATTAATCCCAGCAGTGATTCTAAGGAGTGTCAAACTTTGCAGTCTGTCAAATTAGCCTTGCGATCCAGAGATCTTGGACCTTACATTCAGCGTACAGTTTTCATCATTGCACGTCTAGCCAACTTTGATGTGCTATTTGCAGAGCTAAGAAATGAAAATTTGGGCCCTTCAGGGAGGGATCTGTTCAGGGATGGAATCAAACGAGGGCTCATGAAGAAATTTGTCGACGACGGATCTGCATTGCGCGTTGTTCATAACCCATCAAAGAGCTCCAAATCAGTATCGTCCATGCCGACTCTTACCCGACTAGAAGCTCAACTGGTTCAAGACACAGAAGGCCACAAAAGGTACCACATAATGGATGCGAGTAATGTTAGAAGTGCCCATGGTGTGCAAAACTGTGCCCTAGGATTGGGTTTACGTAACGGGACTGCTAAGACAGAGCGGAAAGATTCAGCCATTGCGTTTGGGAACCAGAATCCGGATACTGGACAAGCCCCGGAAACAACCCCTCTTCAAAAACCACATAAAACTGCTAACAGTAAGTTCGATACCTGTCAGTTTGTATACCAGCTAAATCTAGCAGGTATAGAAGAATATGTGCTCAGTAGCGAAAAGGCTGACCCAGAGCCTGATCGAGACTACTGGACTTGGGATGAGCTTAAAGGCCAACATTATCAAATTAATGAGCACAATAATGAGAAGCTATGGTATGAGCCTCCTCCGTAAGAGTGTTTTTTTGGAAGTTAATTTTGGCTGCTGCAGTCGGCGTTCTTAGTCATCTATGTGGTCTTGGGAAATGAAATTATTAAACTTGGGGTTTTTTGAGTCTAATAAAAGTCAGAGCAAATATGTGAAAGTCTACAAGGTATGAGCATTTATTGATATTACTGATGATCCTGAATCTATGCTAAGTCTATAGTAAACAGGTGCGTGATGTCGAGTGAACGAGGTAGCCCATAGTGATTTTGTTGCGGATATGATGCTTTCACAACTTCAGTTGCTTAAAAACAAGTTGCTTGCTTCATCAGAGCGCGGCGAGGTGAAGAGTACGTATCCATAGTATCAATCGCCGTCGTTTTCGATCCTGCAGCCACCAAATTTGACCATCAGCACCGCTCCAGCTATGATTCCCAAGTCACACAGAGTTGACTCGATGGGCAATATGTCTCCTTCACGGTAGAATGTCGTCTTGTCATATTGCCAGTAGAACGGGATTTTCCACACCCGGCGACATTCACGAACCACCTCTTGCAGCGTCCTTGTCGCCGGGACTGAAAGCATCAGGGGTTCAAATGACAGGAAGCTGTTTTTAGACCCGACGGCTCGGACCGTAAGGCTGACACCACAAAGGTCTTTTTCGATATCGTATAATCTTTTCACCTCCAGGTATGTATCTCGCTTTTTAGCGGTAGTGATGGTTCTGTGTTCAATGGCGGGGATCTTGAACGTTGTTGCTGGTGGTTTAGGCCGCCAGTGTACCCTCGTGCAGGAACTCCTGAAGCACTGCCCTAAATTCAGGTGATTGCTCCGCAGTCCATCCGTAGCGTCCTCATATGCTTTGAAGTTATCATAATAGGCGTTGTCCCTATATTCTTCCTCCAGGTCTCCTCGTTTCTCTTCTAAGCTATGTTTAAACTCTGACATTTCCCTGAACATGTTCAACTCTTGGTCAATGGCGTAGACCCCATCCATCGCAACCAGATTTGCAGAGTCTGTGATGTCGTGAGCCCTGTCAACCACCATGAGAGTCCTGATAGAATATAGCTCCCTAAAAATGATCCTGATCCAGTCAATGTGATCCATACCATTTTCCTTCAAGATACTACCAGGTAGGCCATCGCAAATTGCCAATTTCTCCACCTTGCCCAGATCTGCGCCTAATTCCATTGCGCCGTACGCAGTCTCGAACGTACCCAGATCGTCCTCGGGCTCCGGATTGTCAATTGTCCAGTCCACGTACAACGTGTCGTTTTTGAAATCAAACCAAGTACATGGGTAGTAGGTGGGACCGAAAGCCAGTGTATAGACATTGGTAGCCATATGGCGCGAGTCATGGCATACAGACAAAGCCGGAACCATAGACTTGGAACTGAAAGATAGCTGTCGTGGAGGCGGACGTACTCCACCGAAGCCCTCACCCTCTTCCCATTCGAAAAAGGACTCGTCATCGACGGTCTTGTCGGATCGCACGCGGGCGCTAAAACCAGGTTTGAGGAGGGTAGGTCTTAGGTACACGATACGCGGCTCGAAGGAAGCTTGCCATATCGCTTCCCTGAGCTCCCTAGGTAGATGCGGGAATGAATGGAACTGGCGGTCTTTGTTTGACAGAATGGCCGACATCATAACATGGCAATGTGATGTTGTCAAGAAGGTTTATATCAAGATGTGTTTCGAAAGAAGACGCGTCAAATCGTGTCGTAGAGCAACACATGAAAGTCGAAACGGGTACAGCTCGATTTCCGATAATAAGCAATTGCAAATAATCATGTACGCTGGGTGATACTGAACTGAGTTTGAGACGCGGAAAAACGAGATGCTTCACCGGAATAGCTTCTCATGACTTGTCAAGTTGCGACTTGACGTTGAAGTGCAAGCTCTCAGCTTACTAATTAGGGCCCCACAGATGGCCCGCCAAACACCCCCCTTTCTAGAATAAACTTAAAGGAACTCCATAATGCAAGTCGGTATACGGTTGCATGAAAATGTATTCAGACCTCTGTAAATGTATTTCGCGTGTGCCACCCATCATTTTCAGTAAATTTATTCCCTTGCTAGACTTTTACTCCTATTCGGCTAGCTTGTTCAAAGAGCCTTGCCAATCTCCGCGTCCACCACTGAATTACCAAAGAAGATTTAGTGAGATCCGTTGCTAACGATAAAAGGATTGGAACTTGCACTCTAATTATATTTCAGGTGCTGCTGAACTCGTCATTGCGTTTCCGTATCTCAATGCGTTCTTTGCAACATTGCCATCTGGCATCGTTGATAGATAATCTTTGAACCGTCTTCACATCTTCACAACTTGGTCAAGATAGTCAATCTTGAGTTCAATCTTAGTTGGCTTCTCCTATGTCGCTTGAAACTCTGCCAGAGCTACATGGTCTGGAAGGCTGCATTCTCATTAGTCCTGGATTGGGTTCTTAGGCTCCCGGGAACTCACCAAATCGAAACTCTCGGCCGTTCCATTCTACCATCCTCAGATCTTCCTCTTTCTCGATGTACTTGTTAAAATCGTACCGGATTCTGATATCCTTCCTCTCTCCCGTCAATTTTGTAATCATCGCTTTCCAGACTTTCATACGTCGAGCGTCATCGAAACCTGGGTACCACATAGTTATATGAATCCGGCTGGTAAATGCTTCGGCGAAAACACGGACTCGGTTTGTTCATTTTAGCCCCAATGAAGCGGAGAGAGCTATTGTCAGGTACAGGAGGCTTCGTTTTGAAGATTTTATTCACATCAGCTGGGGTTTCCAGAACACTGGACAGCGTACTTGAGTTGGACGAAGTTGTAATTGAAGGGAGGATTACAGCACCGAGGTTCAGGAAAGCCAGGACCCGGACAAAAGCCAATTTTTGGTGAAACTTATGAAAGTATTCAATGACCCCTATTCCCTATTCCCGATCACCCAAGCGCCTATCGTACCAGCACTACTCACGCAAGAGCCTCACACGGATCTTTAAGATACTGCACATTACAAAAGAATGTCGTCCTAACAACAAGCACACCACATCAGCAGCGGCCCTTTTCATTCTCGCACTAGAAACTTACGCTCCATCCGGACAATAGCAAACGCAGCCGTCACCCTTACATGAACTCGGGAGCTGATGATCGGAGCACGGGTCGCGGATGTAGTCTACACAGCAGTCGTATGGACTTGGATTTGTTAGTTGAGAGTGGGAAGGCAGATATGAATTCCAGGAGGGTGGAGAGAAGTGGGAAGGTGACGTACTAACTGTCTTGACAATGGGATGCGCAGTGTGATTCTTTGCAGAGTGCTCTAGATATGGCTGGAGGCTGTCAGTTGGGGTTGGATGTGGAAGGGGAAGGGGAATAGGGGGGATAGGTACAGGCTGTTGGCTTTGCGAGAACGAGAGAGCTACCTGCGATGAGGAGCGATGCGATGAAGTTATTAATCTGCATGTTAAAGGCTTGTTTAATTATATAAGTGTATGATGCTGCTTGTGCTGAATTTGAATCTACCTTATTTGTGGGAAATAGTAACAAACATATATACGTTATGCTTTGATCTGTGTTTGTGTCTTACCTGTTTACAGCCGGTTGTGAACACGAGGGTGTGTACATCAGCCGGCTTGGTGGTAGGTAAGGGATGTTGGAATTAGAATATCCACAGGAACCGCTTGATTGCCAAGGATGCCATAAAATTATAGCCTTGGTATCATTCCGTTGTAGTACGCGGATTTGCTGGGGTTGAAGTGGGAAATATCGAGCATGTCAGCTGAGAAGAACAATGGCTGGAATGTGTTACGTGGGCGTTTCGTGTCTGATAACACTTGTACTACCTGAGATCGCACATGTGAGGGATGCTCGCTGGGTTACCTAGGTACATGGTTTGTATTTGTTTGATGATATGTACATCTTCTGATGAGCTGGAACAGGGTAAAGGAAAATTTCGGTGTCGAGAGTGGTGTAAGCCGTTCCGTATCATTTCTTCGCCGGACTATTTCCAGGTCCTGCAAATCCATTGCCAAGTAATGCCGAAAATGCTAACCAGAGGGTGGCTTATTCAAGACCAAGCTGCGCCCATTTCAAATCCATCCGGCCATCCCAATTAGTATTATGTTTTCATTCGTTATGTGCAATAGTGTCAGCGTAGCTTTAAGGATCCGATTCTCGTATCGTCCGAAGATACGGCTTACGAAGCAGATCAATGATATCTCGAAGTATTCGCGAGACATGTTTGTGACCGACCCTGATTCTGACAAAGCTCCTATTGAGACCTATTATTAATTATGTAAAAGTTATCTTCTCTTCGCCCACAACGTTCAAGGTCGATACATATTTCCAACGTGTGATACAGAATTGTCTCTGGAGCAAGGACTCTCTGCTGGTATTTGTTCCCTGATATTAAACCATCGGGACCTGGGAGAAGGAGTCCCACCTCTTGGCAGTAGTTGGTTTGCAGGATGGGGAGACTCTGCTCGAGGTGCTCTCAAGCCATGCCCTGAACTATCCGTAGGAGAGATTGCTAGCCACGACATCGGTTCATTCTGCACGCTCTGTGCAGGGCTTCGGCCCTGACCTCTAGCCACAGCCGCAGACTGAGGTGAGACCGGTAAACCTGTAGTGGTTGGACTGAGAGTTGTTTCGGTATGCCTTGAAGAAAATGTTGGCGCAGGAGAAGAAAGGAGATCTCGTGATCTTTCTGCGTATGTGACCGGATCTGCTTCTAATTCAAATAAAACCGATGAGGCTGGGAGTTCTGGAGTATTCGTCGCTCTTTGCGTAGAATTCATTCGTTCAGCTTCAGCATCATAGGTTCCTTCTCGGTTGTCACGATCGGCCAATTGGAAAATTTCTGTCGTGGTTGACAGTTCTGACCTTTGATGATGAAGGACCTGATGAGGCATTGGAGGCATTGGCTCCCACTCTGTCTTTTTGTCCGGAGGGAATGAATTGCGAACCGCTCCTCGATTAGAGAATGGATTCTGGAATTCTTCGTAGGGCGTTTGACCAGTGGGATGATCAATTACTATAGTCGGTGCAGCTACTGCGGAAAGTTCCATGGGTATTAGTGAGCGCTTGCGCCGTCGAAGAAAAATCCATAACAGTGCTCCTCCCACGGCGAGCAAAACAAGAACAGCCACAACGATGCCTACGATCGCCCCAATGCTCACTCCTTGCTTCTTTACAGCTTGAGCCTCCTGCTCGCTTCCACTACCGCCACTACCATTGGTTCCATTCGAGGGTGCCGAAATGGTTACAACTTGGGATGCAGCGCCATCATTCCAAAGACACTGGCTAACAGAGAAATTTCCCCTCTCATAATCAACGGTCAAGTATCTGCGTTACAATTAGATAGCTGCTGTCTTCATGAGACCAATAAAACTTACGCTTCTTGGAGAAATGTCCTCCCCAGGGTATACTGAGTCTCATTCGCGGCTTTCTTAAGAGGAAAGTAGTATGTGTCGTTAGGTGTAAAAGGGTAGGAAGCTTGAAGAGCGAACGAGTTGAATGGGAGTTGAATGTTAACAGAATCACCGCCATCCAAACTATTTGCCAAGGTGAAAGTGACAGTTGGATTTGCGTTCTTAAGGTTAGTATAATGTGTTGTATTGATCAGGTAGAGGCCCGTGCTGTTGTCGACGGATATCCCAAATGCCTTTTCGAAAGCTGAGCATGCTTCTAGCGGAAGCCAGAAGTTTGGGTCCGTTGATTCGATGAATGCATAAATTGGTGTAGGAAGGAGATGCATTTGAGTGGTGCTACTGTATACGATTGATTGTACACCAACAACTATGTCGCGGTTTATATCACTGGCTAAATTGAAAGTCGCCGAATTTGGGGCAAATCTGGAACTATCATACCCCCCAAATATGAGCTGCGCGTACTGTCCAGCTTTAAGTCCTGTACAAGTATCAGCCAAAGCGTCTAGTGAAATAGAATACAGGCCTACGGTATTTGGCCCCAGCGGTGTAACTCCAACTCAGACTAGGAATCAAGTTTTGTGCTTTCAGGGACGAAAAATAAGACGGTGCGGAGAAATTTCCGATGCTGCTATAATTGACGGGTTGTGTGCCTAAACCAAACAGTCCACTGGAATGGTTAGTATAAATCGGGAGGAGATTCTATCAACTTACAAATAGATTGGGGAAACTGATGCAATTCCGGATACAGTCTGATTCTTCAACGTAGGTGTATTTGCACCTCCCCCAGAGAAGCCCAACCCCACATCCTCCAGGCCATAATCTATAGAATGGACAGTCAGTATCACTTACTCCACGGCGTCTCAAGAAGTACGCAGCATTTCTTCGAGGGTAGTGACATGTCTCCAGAGCCCCAAGATCTGCCCAAAATCGAGATGATAGAAGTCTACAAGAACCTACCTGCGTATTGCGTATATCCGAGGGCTGATTCGATTCCAACCCCATCACCATTGATTCCATAGAACCCTTGATCCTGCCAAGTCGTCGATGCATTGGGATTGAAAAGTCCACCTCTACCACTCGCGCAATTTGGAGGGACTGGATCTATGGCAATCGTATCGCAGCCTTGTGGTAGCACAACAAAGGTTTGCGGAGAGTTTGTTGAGACAATAGCTCGAACGATTTGTGCGGGGGAGCCAAGTCGGAGTGCCACCGACGACCATTGTCCATCCACTCCATCCCTATGAAGCTTGTTAACCAGGACTTATTACGATAGATGTTGTGATATGCTGTTATTACCAGTATTGACTTGGTGGAACTACCAATGGTGATAGGCTCGAAGTAGAATTTGCTCGTTCCTCTCTTTGCTGATTCCGTCCTTCACCAAACCATGCGACTGAACTGTTTGGGAGGAAGATCAAAGCAAGCGTAAATGAAATAAAGAGATGACCACGCATTACGACGACTTTCCATACTGATTGCACCGCAAGATAAAGTGTTTTGCGGCTCAACCCCCATGGACGCTGAAGTTGGAAGGTTGGATGGGAGGATTTGAGAGAAGGAAGGAAGGACAGACCCTTCAAAGGCTCATGGACCATTGATTCGGTACCGGGTAGCTCAATTTTAGATGCAGCAATTCCATGTGTCTACGTCGTACAGAGACTAGGATAGGGGGGCCATGCAATGGAAATTGGAGACAGGCAACTTGCCCTTTGCGGCGGTGCCACGCCGTACGCCTACGACTTTGCTCCACGCACACCAAGCCACTCTGACCTCGCCGATCATCATCCATCCGTATAAAAATTCGGATAATGAATTGACTGTATTTATGCAGCGCTCGCAGCAAACTTGTATCTCAAATCCGGCCATTACGCATGGAACTGGACAGGCAGCAGAGCCGAGATCGTTACACTCACTCAAGGCTGAACGGTCTCCCACACCCTTTTGGATCCATACTCTTTTTAGTAGCTAAGCACTATGTAGAGGTCGTCTAATTTACAGTTCAAACTTCGGAAACACCTCCAAATCCCGGCCTAGCCCGTTTGAGGCAAGTAGGTAACTGACTCTACAGAAATTGAAAATATCACACCCTATTGGAGGGGAAGTTGCACCCAAAGTAGGGTGGTGCTTGAAATTTAGCCGTGATGGATCTCAAAAGGGAGTGAAGGATTTGAGAGGAGATGAATCCGGATGAGATGTCGTGAGCAACGATTCGCGTAATAGCCCCTTTACAGTTAGCGCGCTCTTAGCGTTAATCTATCGAAGCTAGCGCGTTCTGTATTTATGAATGCACTGTGCCCCAGTCTATTGATCTTTCAGACCTTTTCACCACCATCTCTAAACCCCCGATCCAAACTAGGATACTGAGCAGGCCTCGCTCGACTCGCTCGAGCCATACCAATCGTCAGCCGATGCGTGATCCTGCTCGCGATAATATGAATTATGCACCGGAGCTGCGATGGACGTCTGACATGCATACATCCTGTATGCACCGAGTGGTAGCGGCGCGGGTATATGGAGGTGGAGTGTGTTGTGGTGCCCGCCAAGCTCTAGTCATCAGACTGTGCCTGACGGTAATTTGAACTGCTTACTTACTATTAAGAATGGCAGGAAAGGACAAGTGGCTGGTTTACGCTGTGCATCTCGACTCTTGAGTCCCCTGATTAGGTTCGGAAAGTTGTCGCCTAGAATCAATTATTTACCTCTTTCACTGGTGCTTTTGGTACTAATTCAGGGTCTGTATATTGCGAATATGCCGGCTTGTACCCAAGAACCCCGCTCACAAAAGTTTGGGGTGCGGTACTGTCGCCAGTGTGACCCTCCCCTCGTAATCGAGGGCTGTGTACCTGCATCTTGCAGCGTAGGGTACCTTGCATTCCAAACTCATGGTGTGCATTAGTCTGGGAATATTATGCGGGCACTTACTTATTCCATGCCATGAAGTTCATCTAGTAGGGTGAGTATTTTAGGACGTCGATCAGCTAGTTATCCGCTTCGGGGGTTGCACAAAGCGAGGCGAGGCTCTGATTCCAGAGTTCAGTCGAGCGTAGGATTGCGCTGATGTCTTCTACTTGCATCTCCGTTCCTCAGTTTTCCCCTACTCAACAACCGCCCGATAGGTTTCTATCTTAACAGTCTTTTCCAGCTCATTTGTTATAGGACGTGTGTTTTTAGCAAAATGTGGGTTTCAAGTTCACGAGCTTGCCACTTATGTGTGCTAGTCGTGTTTTTGACGTGGTCGACGCCATGTCACGGGTCAGGTAGGTTGCTTTTACTATGTTTGCGTGTGTTAACATCACTTTCATACTCAAGGTTGCTGATTTCCTTCAGGATTTAACCCTCGTTCTGTTGGGTATACAAATTCGACTTCGTCGACAAGCTCTGAGACAAAGTCTTTAATGAGCTCAAGCTCGACCTCCAGTTCCAGATCCAGTTCCAATTCTGGCTCCAGAAGCACATCCGCATCAATTACTATTGAAGTTTTGACTGAAAGCGTGATACCTCAACCACTTAGTACACGCAACTCAACATCGGAGACGTCTTCATCTGGTCTATCGAGATCATCATCTCTGTCAAGTCTATCTAAATCGTCTTCACTGCCCGTGCGTTTGTCTACAGGTGTTTCAAGTCATATCACTACATCATCACGAAATGCTACGCGAACATCTGACAGCTATCGCGGCCTTATCACGCCTGCCCCAAAATTGGACTTGTGGAAGCATCCGTATGGAAATGTGTCTTGGGGAACGACTTGGCCTTGGGGGCACCAGAAAATTAAAACCAATACATGTTCAGACACGAAAGATACTAATAACCCCTTCGGCGACTGTAGTGTTGCTGCTGGAACAATGCATCTTTCGTATTTCCCTCCCCAGTCTGGCAATGTATCATATCCGACGACACATTGGGCTCCAGAGTTATCTACCATGATGACTTCGCCATCAATTTACATGGTTATAAAATCCATCCATGCTTCGAACGCTTGTGGTCAATTAGGACCAACGTACAAGAGCGTTGTCATTGCCGTGAATCCAAGTGCACTATCAACAATTCCGCCATTTGCAAAAGGACACAAGACCAGGCTCGGTCCTACTCGAGTCCTTACCATCAGTGACATTGCTTCAGGCTGTCCGAATAACGCACGGAAGCCTATCATGGGAGAATATGTTGTGAAGCATCCTGTTGCAGGTCCAGCCGCGAGGTGTAATCCTCAAGTCGTCTGGCCTCAACAGTTGCTTCCCATGGGAGGGTAAGTTTGACTTCTTTCTTTATTAACCAGAGCTCTGAAAGTTAACGTCTTGACAGCCCGTTCTGGAAAGGCTGCTGGAAGAAGAATCATTTATATGGACTGTATGATCCACCTGGAGCGGTTCCTCCTGCTGCGGGGCTCTTCGTCACCACGACAAAACCTCCAAAAGCTCACGAGCCGGCCACCGTCCCAGCGAAAACCTCAGCACCCCAAGTCGATAATGCACCTGCCGACTCACCTACGCAAACGAACGCCCCTGCCAGTACATCGGCCCCAGCAAACTTGCCATTACCAGCTGAGCCCGTAGGATCATCTGTTGCGGATACACCTCTCCCGCGTTCCTCAGCGGTGCAAGACCCATCAGCGGAAAACCCATCAGCGACTTCAAGCTCAGAAGATGACCTTTTCATCAACGTCGAGCCCTCCGGCATCAACATTATAGGCACCGATTCGTCAAGTACATTTTTCGCTAATCCGTCGCCAGCCGCGTCACAAAGCGCTGATCCTGAAGACTCAGGACCTGATGCCGATCCAACAGATGACCCGGTGGTCGCAACTATTCCTGCAAATCAAATTACCAACCTTGTCATTATGCCTTCTACTGGTCAATCAGCCACAGTTGCATTTGTCCCTCCTACTGGTCTACCTGCAATTAATTCTGCTCCTGTCCAACCATCCAACACTGTGATTGCACCCATTCTGGCCGCTGTTCCCTCGAATATCGTAATTGGAGGTCAGACTGCAAATCTAGGCGGGCCTCCAGTCACTGTCGGTTCATCTATAGTGCAACTCATGCCTTCAGGAATCGTGGTCCACGATGTTTCAGGTGGAATTCAAAGTACAGTTGTTATACCTACACAAGCCGCTGGGCAGCAAGGAGCTCCAGCATCTGCTATAAGAATTGCGGGTCAGGCCGTCTCTTTTGCACCATTTACTGCGGCTCCTGCGCCGACCAATCCCCCTCAAATTAACACAAATCTCGGCCAATCAGTACCGGTCGCCACGATCGCAGGACAAATCGTTTCTGTAGCACCAGGAGCACCGGTGGTATTGGCGACTATAGGAGGCCAAGTTGTGTCTGCCGCGCCAGGAGCTTCAGCTGTTGTTATCCAAGGGCAGACAGCCACTATCGGTGGGGTACCCATAACTCTCACTGGTTCAAACCTCGTCGCTACATTGGGCCCTGCCGCGCTTGAGGTTCAGTATGCAGGCGGAGCTGTATCTACTTACGCTCTACCAACGACCACAGGAACCGTGGCCAGTGCTGTTATCCCTGCCACCATAATGCCCATAACAATCGGTGGACAAGTGATTACAGCTGCAATCCCTGGAGAAAGCACTCTGGTCTTTGGGTCTCAAACGTTGACCATTGGCGACCCGCCTATGACTATAGCTGGAGGTAACGTACTTAGCTTGAGTCCAAGTGGCGTGATTATTGCAATGCCAGGTGGGAAGGTAACAACTCTCGCTCTTCCCGCAGGAAGCTACAATCCTACATCAACAGCGGCTGCCTCGATTACAAGTTCGATCAACAGAGTCGGGGGCATGATAGCTTCAAGTAAGTCACACTAGTTGCCAAGCTACAGTCTGATTTCTGACATACATATAGTCATTGGAGTGACAAACGCAGCTGCTGCCAGTATCTCCTCACAAGAAATGCCATCAAACGACATTGTACCCACGACGACTATCGTTGCATACATACCAGATCAAGAAAGTAGCTCGTCGTTGGGGTATTCGGCTTTCTCAACCCCAATTCCATATACGCCCACAAATACTTTCGCAACCGTTGCTCCGGGAAGTGCTGGGACAAGATTAAGTGTCCGGTGTACAAGTATAATTCCATTAATTGCTGTAATATTATCCGGTGTTTTGTGGTATGTTGTATAGTTCGTAATATAATCAATAATATTCTATGTTCTCAACGTATCGGTCTACACCTTTCCCTGAAGTCAGAAAAAGGTTCCCATAAAAGAATTAGGGGGGTGGAGCACGGGCAGCGGAAATGCGGTCTATTTCGGAAGAAGAGGGATGTGTAAGGTAGGTCAGAGGGACAATTTGGGCCAACCATAATTGCATACGATTACTAACTATAGGGATACCCTTACTACTAGTTCTAGAAGTGACTAAAGGCGCTACTTATAACCTTAGTAAAGTAATATCTTACTTAGATCTATACCTATCTCTAAGAAGTAGTATAGTTAAGGATATACTCTACTATAGAATAATAGTTTTTCTTTAGATTTTTAAGATTTATAAAGTAGTATATAATAGTTTTATTATTCTAAGCTAGCAAATTAAATTAATATATGATTTATATGCAAAAAATCAATCTATGAGTAAACCTTACTATATTAGCGTCCTTACTATTACACTTATAACAATACGCTTTGCTAGTACTATAGTACCCTCTAGTACCTCTAGTAGGAACTCCTATGATATAAATATTAATAATAATAAGCTTAAAGATACCTGCCGTAAGAAGCTTAGCGCTTTAGCATATAAAGTAGCTATAAAGAAGGTTAGTTATAGTATTTTTAAAGCCTTTAATAGTAGTAGGACTATATCTAAGATCTATCTAGCCTATAGGAGCGTCTATACTATATGCTCTACCCCCTCTAGTACTACTACTACTTCTACTAGTACTAGCGCTAGCGCTAGCGCCCTAGAAAGAATACTTTAAGCTTATAGTACTACTAGATACTATAACTCTAGTTGTAAAGCGAATTATAGGAAAGAAGGAGGTTAGAGAGCTAGTACTATAAGCTAGTAGAGAGCTAAAGAGTCTAGAGAAGTTAAAGCCTAATTTAGAAGCAGTACTAGTATATACGCATAGGGAGGAGGCTAAACCTTATATAACCTACTTTTAAGCTAGGCTAAAAGGGCTATTTATGCTTTATATAAGATTTAAGAGAGAGTTTAATAGCGCTTATTATAATTATAGGTAGAATGCTACTAGTACTACTTATACCTACTATAGTAAGTCTTCTAATATCCTATTTATAGTAATTTAAATATGCTAATACTCTTCTAATTTAGGGATGAATATAGCTCTAATAACTTTTACTAAGCCTTACTATAAGTTATTATCCCTTCTACTTTAAAGTATATAACTATTTAACTAACTATATATATAATAGCTACTTCTACTAAACTAGTAGCGCCTCGCCTATAAGTAGAGACCTTCTATTAAAAGAAAGCTAGAAAGCTATTAGAAGAGATAGAGAAAAAGAAGGCAAAAGTTAAAGTTAAAGAAGAAGAAGATAATAATAAAGAATAAGGTTATTTTTATCTTTCTCTAAGTTTTTAAGTCTAGAGCCTCTAGTACCTAGCTTACTCCTAGGTTTAAGTTTTAAATTTAAATTATTATTTCTAGGATTATTACTCTAGAATCATATAACTCTTATATATTTAATATACGCGCAATTAAATTATAATAGTTATTTACTTAATCTATATTATTTTAAATTTTAATTACTTAATCTATATTGTTTAATATATTTATTACTTAATCTATATACTGTGGTGGGGCTACATCGCGTTTTTTGGGTCTTGTCATGTGAGCTAGCACGTGACCTCACTTCCTGTATATAAGTGGCTTCCTCCACACTTCACCTCTAGACAGGTCCAGGCAGGCAATACAACTCACCTTCTCCTCCTTAGATCCTCTTTCTCTCCCTCTCTTCCTTCTCTTGGTTTTGGGCCTTCGGCTAAGCAGCGCTCCCCTTTACATTGGTGACCTGTGCAGGGGGTGAGCTGGTCGTTGGTTCTCACTGACGGCTTGAAGAGATAGGATGAAAGCTGGATTTTCGTATAATAAGCATCGCAGACCCCTACGCCAACCGCGAGACGAAGCCCTAGCATTCTAGGCATCAGACGAAACGAAATCCCCTCTTCTAGGGTCATGAAAGATATATTTGCGACGAAGCCCTAGCATCTAGGCATCAGACGAAACGAAAGATTTATTGCGACGAAGCCCTTAATTGGCACCTGACAGATTTATTGCGACGAAGCCCTAGTAATAGGCATCAGACGAAAGCCCTAGCATATAGGCATCACGACTGAATCGAAAGAAAGCCCTATTTATATAGGCAAAATCACCCCAAATCGACTTCAGACGAATGATTTTACGACTTTTCTTGACTATATCTCACTTCTAGACGCATACGACTACGCATTTCAAGCTTTCCTCACTCTCGTCCGTTCTTCACTTCGTTTTTACGGGGGCATCGCTGAGTACCCGAAAAATGCCAAGCCACTAGCGCTCGAGCCTCCATATGCTTGAGTAGCGTAGTGCCGCCGATTTCGCTGCTGCATTTGCGCCGCGGCCAAATCACAATTGCCGATTTTTCCGACGAGACTAGTTCGATTAGTTTCCCCAACGCCTTTCAGCATCTGCATAAGGCATATGCTTCCTAGGTTCTAGACGATTTATCTCCGAGTTTTTCTCTTCTTTTTCAGCTACTAAGCGCTCGATTCCGATCAGTCCTTCCTTCGCAATCCTCAAGTGAAGTCGACAGCTGTCACTAGCGCCAATTGCACTTCTACCGCTGCATCAACAATTGCATCGACAAGTGCATCGACAACTACATCGACAACTGCATCGAGCCTAGCTCTCCTATCTCGTACGACCTTATTGCCGCCATTGCTATCGCTACAGCTGTCGATATCGCCTGCAGTTCCTCACTTCCAGCTGGGCCTCCCTCACATTACGCTGCCGTCTGCATTCCTATGGCTTCGCATCGACCTTCCTCTTCGGGCCTAGCTGCCGCTGTCACAATGGCGATTCTAGAGCCTCAATGCAGTGCCTCCACATCTGCAATTCCTTACGACTTCGCTACTTCAGCAATGGATCCCCGCTCCTTCACCCAGCTGTTTAGAGCTTACACAGGCTTCACAGGAGAGGAGGTTCCCGTATACCCGCTCCTGCAGTTCTGTAGAGAAGTGAGACAGCATAGTGAGGCCACAGAGGACGTATTACGGGCCAGATTTCAATTGCCCCCTCGGGTAACACAGGCTCCCGTTCCCGCTCCCGCAGAACCCCCTCGAGAGCCCCCTCGGGTGACACAGACCCGCAATTCGAGGGTTCCCCCACACACCTTTTCGCCTCCTCCACAGCGAGCATATATACGGCCTCCCCCACGCTCTTTCAAATGCGGCCGGCAATGCTTCTGGTGCTGGGACCAAAGTGGCCAAAAGCCCCACCTTTACCAGTCTTCTTGTGAGGACTTTGCTAGCTGTGTGAGGCAGGGGCTAGTGCATTTGGACCGTAACAAAAAGGTGTGCTTTGGACCCACAGGCCTGCCTACCCCGCCAATCATATGGCAGAGCAGCAAGGAGCCACGTGGGAAGGAGGTGCGCCGTAGGGTAGCTGAAATGAAGGCCGCCGAGGCTAAGAAGGGGAGGTCAAATATCACCTGGGGCTGGGCTATAGAGGACCCCTGATTGGCCGGGTGCTTGTGCTCTTGGTGGATGTCTTTTGGTGCTTGTTTTGCTGTTTTTAGTACTGTTTTTCCTTATGTTTTGGTGCTTGGATTACGGCCTAAAATCGTGATATTTTCAGCCTTTTACGGCTTCCGCTTTTAGCTCTGCTTTTACGTGCGACGATTGCATTGGCTTCTGCATTAGGCTTAGCTCCCTGTTCTTGTACAGCCTTGGACCTCACTTTGGGCTTCACTGCTGTTATCACCTCACTTCTAGGTGCTTGACCCTTCTAGGAAAGGGGCTCGCTTAGCGTTCTCTCCCTCTCCTATTGCACCGCTCTTACTGCACTGCCATGTCAGGTGGTATAGAAGCGTAGATGCTTATTTTATCGTTCTGGGTGTACGATAGAATAGAATAGAGGCTTGTGATTGGTCAGGCTAGACTGTTGAAGTTGCTGTTTTTGGGCGCTGTTTGGTGCTAAATCTGGGCCGGCCACTTGGGCCGGGCGAGATTGGAGGCCTCTGATTGGCTGGATTTGGAGCTGTTTCCTGGGCTTATAGCTGGCGCCTTATGCGCTAGCAGCCCCACCTTTGTCTTTCTCTTTAGAGCGCTCGGAGGGCCGAGCAGGCTACTGTCTTGGGGGGGACGTATGTGGTGGGGCTACATCGCGTTTTTTGGGTCTTGTCATGTGAGCTAGCACGTGACCTCACTTCCTGTATATAAGTGGCTTCCTCCACACTTCACCTCTAGACAGGTCCAGGCAGGCAATACAACTCACCTTCTCCTCCTTAGATCCTCTTTCTCTCCCTCTCTTCCTTCTCTTGGTTTTGGGCCTTCGGCTAAGCAGCGCTCCCCTTTACAATACTTTCCCTATAGGATTTAATTACTTAATCTATACTATTTATTAAGTTAGGAAATGGCTACGCTAGAATGCGTAAGAGCTAGTCACGTGATATGTCACGTGACTTAGGTTCGCACTAAGCGAAGCCTCTGTCTATAGTCTCGTCTACGTGTTCTTTATACTTAGACTCCTTAATACAATTAGTATATATACTTAGATACCTTATAGTAATTCTAATAGGTTATAAGCTTCTAGGTTAGTATAATGTAGCGCCTTATAAGGTATCTAAATGCTTCTAGGGATATTCCTTATTAGGAGTATTAGTCTAAATAGTAATATTTAAGGAAACTATAAACCTTCTTACTTATACTTATACTTATATCTATACCTACTACTATTTCTAAAAGTTTATAAATCTATCTACTATTTCTAAAAGTCTATAAATCTAGTTGCACTTACTATACCTCTTAAATTGATATTTACTAACTAATTAGACTTCTATATACTAATTCTAGCTTCATACGACCTTATATGATATTCTGCTAACCTCTACTACTAGTAGAAACTACTCGAAATCACTTCTACGACCTAAATAAGCTTTATAGAGTAATATGTAATACTCTTAGCTAGTTTGTTACTTGATTTATAGCCTTCTTACTACTAGAAATCAAATTTACTTTACATACATATATATAGGACGAAATGCTAAGATATCCTTTTATAAAGCTCTAGTAATATAGAGAGTCTAATAAGAAATCTTTCTCTTTTTTATTAGAAATCGAAATCCTTTTAAGTAGATAGTTATTTAAAAAGTAGTAACCTTTCTTACTACTAAGGTAGCTACCTTAATAGTATTTACTATCAAATCTACTATCCTATACTAGCAGGAGAGCTAGCAAAGCTTCTACGACGAAAAACACTTAATTTTATAGTCCTTTTTATCCTATTTCTACTTGAAAATTAACATTTTACTAGTAATATATAGTACCTAGGCTTACCGCTCCTAAATACGGCATAGGATAGCCCTATGAACTATATATAAAGGCTATATATTAAAGGGAACTACTATAACTAGAGATATACTCTCTTTACTACTAAATCTATCTAAAATTTAGGCTAGTAGTATTTAAGGAATAGTAACCCTTTTTACTACTAAGGCAGCTACCTCTAAAGCTAATCATAGTCAAATCTACTATATCATATCTAGTAGAAGAGTGAGAACTAGCAAGCTTAGTTTCTATAACTTCTCCTTACTACTAAATCTTTAAATCTAGCTATATCTATAATCTTATAGCTTTATTAACTTTATCTAAATATTCTACCTACTTCTACTACTAGTAGAATCCTATTTTCACGCTAATTTTTAGGACTTATAAGCTTCTATAGAGCTAAATACAAGCTTTACTGCCTTTCTAACCCCTATTTACTAAAAACTTTTTCACTCCTAACTAGACCTACTATCTTCTAGTCTTTACTAACTTTACCTGAAACATTCTACCTATATCTATTAGGGCAAAATGCACCTTTAATAATAAATATAGTATTTATAAGATGTAATACAAGTCTATAGCATTTATCTAATCTTTTTGCTAAAACATTTTTTTTGCCTAACTAGATTCATTATCTGCTAGTTCTTACTAGATTACCTTAATACATTCTACTTATATTTACTAGCTCCTAATGCTTAATACCACTTTAATAATTGCTTTAAAGAGGTAAATACAAGCTTATAATATCTATCTAATCTTTTTACTAAAATATTTTTCATGCCTAGCTAGATTTATTATCTACTAGTTCTTACTATAATTTTCTAAAGCATTCTACCTATATTTACTATATAAAATCTAGCTTTAATAATAATTATAATATCTATAAGCTTCTATAGAACTAAATACAAGCTTCAGCTTTTATTTAAACCTTCTTTCACTTCTAAAAACCTTTCTTACTACTAAATCCGACCTACTTTTAGCCTCCTTTACGTTATACAAGCTACGCTAAGCTTACGATTTTTATCTAACCTTAAAGATACTACCTTTTAAAATAGCCTTCATCTTCTTAAAAACATAAGGAGATCATATAGTAAGGCAGTAGGCATACTGCCTGCTAGGACATATAAAGCCTAAGAAGGGGCTAGCCTCTTTATGTTTTTATCTGATCTTAAATCTAGCTTACTAGGTATAGTAATACTTAAATTTCAATTAATTTTACTTCTTCACTTAGATTTGTAAACAATTTACTAGGAGTTATAGCCTTAAATTTTAGGTATATGCCTATCAATACTTAATTTTAGCCTTTATATCTTTAATTTTTAAGTGAATCTGCAAATTGCAATTCTTTTAAGCTTTTTAGCTTCTTTTCACTTCTTTCCTTAATTTGCAGATAACCTACTAGAGTTTCAGCCTTAAAATTTAGGTATAACCGCTATTTTGTTTACCTTTCTTAGCTATTACCTTTACTGCCTGCAAATCGTTTGCAAATTGATAAATTTTTAAGCTTTTATAAAGCTTACTTCTATATAACTGCTTTGCTTTAGCTTTACTTTACTTCTACTTTTACCTTACTTTACTTCTACTCTTATATACTTTAGTATCCTTACTTTTACCTTCTTTATTTAGTCTGCCTTCTATGTCTACGCTTATACTAGATAGCCTAAGGAAGAGATATAGGAGGAAGGAGCCTAAAGGCTATGCCTAAGGGCAAAAGTAGATATAGAGGTAGAGTGAGTCTGCTAAGGAGAGTGAGTCTACGAGGCTCACTACTAGGGAGAGCCTTACCTAGAGCCTCATCCTACGTAGCACTCTGCTAGGGAGAGCCTTACCTAGAGCCTCATCCTACGTAGTACTCTACT